>BHDV01003590.1:537511-563605 GCA_005406045.1 Adoxophyes honmai | reverse complement strand
TACATACTTTATAGATGCCTAAAATGCAAAAAAAGCAAAATTGTAAAAAATCATTTTGGCCCTTATACATAGGGCCCATCGATATCTACTTAATAAAATTATGAACAACTTCGTCACGCCTACGCCTATGTTCCCAAATGGGGTAGGGAGAGCACACGAAAAGTTTCACGCTTCGCAGCCACTTCTAGCATAGTTTAGGTTTGAAAGCTGATGAAACAGGTAGTATAACAGTGACATGTTGCTAACCTGTCGCTTAAGGCAAACCTAAACCTAGCTATATCCTTAGTCGCCTCTTACGTCATTCACGGAAAGTGTTATTCTATCGCGACATCACACAGGAAGTCAGTATTTATGTTGTGAAATAATGTGAAAATATCGCCTCCGGGTCCACCGTACATCTATATAATTATATAAATGGAGAAACTGACTGACTGACTGACTGACTGACTGACATATCAACGCACAGCCTAAACGGCTAAACGTAGGCACTTGAAATTTGGAAGGGACATAGCTTGGGTACCGTAGAGGTGCACTAAGAAGGGAATCCCCGAAATTCCCACGGGAACGGGAATTAGTGGGAAAATCCCGTTGTATGAAAAATCTAAACCGCTTAAGTTAGACGCTTGAAATTTGGCATGCAGGTACCTTAGTAAACTTCTAGCTTAGTTGCAACAGGATATTGCGAAATTCCCACGGGAACGGGAATTAGCGGGAAAATCCCGTTGTCTGAAAAATCTAAACGGCTTAAGTTCGACGCTTGAAATTTGACTTGCAGGTACCTTAGTAAACTTCTAGCTTAGTTGCAACAGGACATTGCGAAATTCCCACGGGAACGGGAATTAGCGGGAAAATCCTGTTGTATGAAAAATCTAAACGGCTTAAGTTCGACGCTTGAAATTTGACATGCAGGTACCTTAGTAAACTTCTAGCTTGGTTGCAACAGGATATTGCGAAATTCCCACGGGAACAGGAATTAGCGGGAAAATCCCTTTGTATGAAAAATCAAAAACCGCTTAAGTTAGACTCTTTAAATTTGGCATGCAGGTACCTTAGTATACTTCAAGCTTAGTTGCAACAGGACATTGCGAAATTCCCACGGGAACGGGAATTAGCAGGAAAATCCCGTTGTCTGACATACTTACACCCCTCATTTTAGAGAAGTGATGGATTATAAAAAATCCGAGATCTCTTCTGTGTCATTTCGAATTTAATGCGAGCGAAGCCGCGGGCAAAAGCTAGTGCTACTAAATTGTGACATGTTTACAGTAACCCAGTGTTTGTGGGGTGAAAATTCTCTCTGGGTTCAAGAGTTAATCGCGTATTTTGGCGGCCGTCCTCGCGTCATTTGTTTTATACACAATGTTCAAGGATCATAACGCTTGATGCACGCGGGTCTATGGTGCCATTTCCTTTGCCTTTCACCTTGTTTTTTCTTTTTAAGAAAAGGTTGTCCACTGCGGTGAAATGTACGCTACACTAACTTGACCCTTATTTTCAAAACGGAAAAGTGAAAATGTGTTGTGATTTTGTTTTTAGAATTTATAATAGTAGCGTCTTTTTTTTCTTTCACTCAACTTATTTGATTGAAATTTTGATTAATTTTGTTTTAAAAAATCATAAAAATCTTTACTAGCCAAAATTTGTTTAATTTTAGTTAAATATTAAAATAGGTACGACAGCGGTATTGATTTTGAAACAAAAGTAAATAATGTACCAAAACAGGGTGTAGTGTGGTTGTTTTTATGCAAAATAATAAGTACTAATTTATTTATTTGGCGTATAGGTACATAGAATACGAGTAGACTGACTTAAAAAATTAAAAACCCTAAAATTTTATTTTATATTTCAATCAATATCTTAAAAACTAATGAACACTTTATCCAGCTCAAACAAACTGGCTTTCGAAATAAAAACTCCATCGTCATCCGTTTATCTGTTTTGGTATTAATTATGTCGCAAAGACACATACACAACATCTCATATTTTAAATTTGATCATTTTGTAAGAGCACAGATAGTTCCTTTTATCCTATACAACAGTATTCTACCTAGCGAAGCTCACACCTCAGTCCAATCAATTGTCTAGGCACACTGTAGTGACGAAACAGCATCCTCGTTAGGCCCTTTTGGTCTCAAGCCTCAATAAATCAACCAGGCGGTGCCGAAACTGACAGATTTGTCACTGTCGCCGTGAGTAAATGAAAAGAGTCGGATAAGAAGGGCCGACGCCGGGAAGTAATGGATTTCATAACTCTCGAGAAACTGCACTTTCCGTTACCCATTGGAACTTATCTGATGACTTGAAAGGGAAATTTGTTAGAACAAGTGAAAGTGAGATTGGTGCGTGCCGGCATGACGTTATGGTTCGATGTGGAATTTGTATGTCATAATTTCAAGACTTGGGGTGAGCTTTTGACCGTGGATTCTTAAATGATCTGCTCATTGGGTTTTTTTTAACAAAATGCGATTGTTACTACGAGTGCAATTTATTACAGTTTATTAGCGTTATAGTTAAGAAATAGTCGTTGCAATGACTGATTGTACGTGTTTATTTAATTTTGTACCATATACAATGACATTACCTAATACCAGATTATAATATATGTTTTGCCAGCCGTAGTCTGACATATGTTTTTTGGGGAGTTTTCTGTTGATAACTTCTCAATGACGTTAAGTTATTGTTGTTACAATAATTACATCAAAATACGAATAATTCAGTTCCTTCCGATGATAAGCTACGAATCAATCCGAAAAGTGTCGACCTAATCTCGATGTAAAGACGTGAATGTATGCCTTTTAATTCAATATGAATTTCTATGTGTATTAATTATCCCAATTTTAGATAGAACTTCCAAACTTTTGGGCCACTGTAAGCAAATTCCATCCGATACTAACATAACAAAATCGCTCAATTCGATAAAACTAAGGTCAGGCCAACCTCATGTTAGAAAGTTATAATCAACATTGTTCCCGGAGCTAATTAGAACCGCCTATTAATTACGTGGTTTGTTATCGGCTCAGCCGGGACCCCGGGATCCGGGCATCCCGGGCCATTAATCTTCCGGGATCCTTGATTGATAGCAGTCCCGCGACGCCGTGTTGTGGAGGCTGTGACACTTCTTGCATGGGCCGTATGCGCCGTGGCCGATTGATCGAAGGCACACGCGCATCGCCGTTAAGTGAATTGGTTGCATTATGATCGAACACTTTGTAGCTATGGCGGGGATGATAAATGTTTTTTCTTTGTACTGTATCAAAGAGTTATGCTCTTACATGAGCTCTACCACCATGTTATGCGTTAATCTTGCTGGACAGGATCAGTGTTTCGATACTATGCCCCAGAGCAGAGGACAAAGGAGCGGGTTTTGTTTATCTAAGAAAGCATCCTGATATATAATTATCTACGTACAGGTACGGATTACAATCCATACAGTGTTGCAGACCCACTCACTTCTTTGTCTTCGTTGTGGTATAAAACCTGTACCCACTTTGGCAATGTTTCCACGAGCGGTCTAAGCGAGCTTGAATCAAGCCCACGTATAAAGTTGGCGCTACCTGTTTTGACTAGACCTACCAATATGCCGATTTAGGTAGTTGATCAAGCAAATTGTGGGCGATGGGCTAGCAATCTGTCACCGCAATGTCACTTTTAACCATCTGGTTACCCTGAATTTGCTAGGCGTGGCACGCTGGTTTTTTGAATTCATGTGCTCTGCCTACCCTTCATGGGAATACAGGCGTGATGATATGTATGTACTTATGGATGTATCAAGCAAAACACATCTCACACAGACCAGTTGACGGCTGAATGACTTCAGTTACATTGTAATTAAATTTTCGTGATACATCTGCATCATTACAATATTCTTGTATATTCTGGTACTAGATAACAACCTAACCAACAAGAATTTAATTTTCGTTTCAGGTTTAAAAAGTATTCTTTTTCCAACTTTATCCATTTTGTAAATTGAAGAGTTCTCATCCGCAAAGACGATCCTCGCTAGGCCACTAGAATTTAACTTTCAGATTAGTGTATTGTCTTCCGACTAATACAAGAACTTATAGAAAATTTCAGCTCCCTGGGTAACCGGGAAGACGATCAAATAACGATCAAAAACTTTCAAGATTAGATTACAAACTAAATAACATCGGGACAGGTGAAACTAAATAAAAGCTTGTGAGAAAAGGGATTCGTTATAGATTGAACAATTTACCAATCTAGTTAATTAATCGCGTGTAATTCAATGCTATAAAGTTAATTGTTATTGATGAAAACACTCACTAAAGTTTTGTTTGTTAGTAACTTGCTAAAGTAAAGTAAAGTAAGCTAATCTTTGGGTCATAATTAAAGATGTCGTTTCATTCTAATATCGTATTATCCTGCAGCGGGTAAAAATGGTTTGCATGAACATACTTTTCCTAGTAATAAGTAGTGGTCTTTGCTCTAAAAATCTCAGATTTTAAACAAAAATAATCTATTAGGTATTGGAGCATTGCCTAACACCTGTTCCTCCTTGAAATTCGAAATAGCGTTCCATAATTCATAACGTACGTCTGTTGAATATATTCAGACACGTTTTGTTTCACTAAAATCACGATAACAATAAAACTACCTCAAACTTTCCACGCGTAACCTATCAAAAGCATACAGGTGAATACGTGAAACAAGTGAAAAGCAACGTGAACAGAGTAAAGTTGGTCGGGCCGGGTCGTAGTATAGCGGATCAGTGGGGCCCTCATGTGCACGGGCTATCACGGCCCATGGAGCACAATTCGTTTGATCTCGTCGGCTGCTCGCTAAGCGCTATTTATGGCCCGGCCCACCAAGGACACACGGCTGTGATGACGCGATTTACTTGACATACGTACGAATGCATTGAAAGACCCTTTGCGTAGGCTATGACTAATTTTGGAGCGTGACGCAAATTAGCCTTGTAGATTTTGGCAAAGATTTTTAGGAGGTACGATATCATGCTCCTGGCCAAGACTCGCTATTGGTCGTCGCGTCGGCGTCGCAACAATGAGAGATACATGTTTGCGTAGGTAAAATTTATGGAAGTAAAAGCGGTATCTTCAACACAGCTCAATGTTCAAATTAAGTATTGGATCGCTTCCCGCATTCACTGCTCAATAGAGTGAAAAACAATTTTTTATCGTATTTTAACGGAGAAGTAGAAAAAGTTCGCTAATGAAATTTCTTTCAAAGTGATCGTAAATCGCTTGTCAGCTTCCCATCGCGAAACACCACATCCATAGCTAGGTAGCTAACTCAATGTAAAAAGCCATTGATGGTACGGCAGTCTGGTTGAGCCTGCATGAAAATTTTAGTGTATTCGTTACGAATGGCCCAAACTTTGTTGGAGCGGAGCAATTTGATTCGCGCATAAAACCACCACAGAAGGTACGGATTGTAAAAAGTGTAACGACCCAGAATACTCTGCGCCGTCACGAAAACAACCCATTTGAACGACGCATATTTCATCTCAAAGTTCACAGTTCGACAAACTAAATGTACCGGTGGAACATTTTGCAACTTCAACTGGTTATTGATTGAATTTGGAATTTATTTTAAGTGTGAATACGAGTATATCACCGTAAACCTGAAAATGTAGATTTTAACGTTTTTTTTTGCTGTCTTGAAATTGGGTATACAACCAATGGTATTCTTTTCTTTTGTTGCAGAACGCGGTCAGAGGTAGCTGCAGGCATAACAAATATGCCAACGAAATATGTGCCAGAAATTCGGATACGCAAATACAATGCCTGCCAAGAACGTAATCTCGAAATGGCTGCGGGCGAAACAAGGAAAACATAAACACCTACCATGGTCCTAGCTAGAAAATAATTATTGGAAAAATATGAATGTCACCGAACCGGAAATACTGGTGGCAAGAGGCCAACTGGAGGTATCGCTGAGAGGGCCGGAGTACGCGTTGGCCGCGGCCGTCTTCAACGCGGTCCTCGAGTTCAACGCCAGCCTCGACAACGCGACCGAGTTCAACTCCACCGCCGACTCCGCCGAGCATTGGAACGACTACATCAAGCTGCTGCAAGACCGAGCGCTTCTCGTTACCTTTCTGCTTCTTTTCTCCCTCACCACAGTCTTCGGCAACATGCTGGTCATACTTGCCGTAGTGCGGGAACGATACCTCCACACCTCGACCAACTACTTCGTGACTTCGCTCGCGGTAGCGGACTGCTTGGTCGGTTTAGTAGTAATGCCCTTCTCGGCAATGTATGAAGTGCTAGAACACACCTGGTTCTTCGGAGTGGACTGGTGTGACGTGTGGCGATCGTTAGACGTTCTATTTAGCACCGCATCCATCCTCAATCTGTGCGTGATCTCGCTAGACCGCTACTGGGCGATCACAGACCCTATCACATATCCAATGAGAATGAGCGGACGGAAGGCCGCTTTCCTCATAGCGGCGGTTTGGGTGTGTTCCGGGGCAATATCCTTTCCCGCGATCGCGTGGTGGCGCGCAGTGCGATTAGAGGAAGTGCCGGATTACAAGTGTCCATTCACGGAAAACTTAGGTTATATCATATTCTCATCGACAATATCGTTTTATTTGCCACTTTTCGTGATGGTGTTCACTTATTATCGTATATATCGCGCGGCGACTATTCAGACGCGTTCGTTGAAGATCGGCACTAAGTCGATAATGCGGCCGAGTGGTGAGTTGGAGTTGACGCTGCGGATCCACCGGGGCGGGACAATGCGGCAGCGCAGCGACGCCTGCCATGGTGCCTGTACGCCTGAAGAAGCGGACCAGGAACCGCTGACGGCGCTGCAGAACAACGGCATGTCGCGCTCCTCCACGCGCCTCACCAACGTCACGACGCACGGCAAACATCTGCCTAAAAACTTTTCTTTATCTCGGAAGCTCGCGAAGTTTGCGAAGGAAAAGAAGGCGGCGAAGACTCTGGGTATAGTGATGGGTGTGTTCATTGTGTGCTGGCTGCCGTTCTTCGTGGTGAACCTGCTGTCGGGGATCTGCTCGGCGTGCATCGCGCACGAGGAGATCGTCAACGTCATCGTGACGTGGCTCGGCTGGGTCAACTCTTCCATGAACCCGGTCATTTACGCTTGCTGGAGCAGAGATTTTAGAAGGTGAGTTCATTTGTTTTTGATAAAAGATACTTTATTTTAGATATTATACAGCTCATACGAAACCTTAAACAATTTTCTTTTGAAGTCGTTTAAAAATAGGGTGGGGGATGATATTGTAATGTTTTAAACTTTCGCGATTCTCACTCATATTTATATGCATGTATGCGGGACTTAATCTTTGTCACATACTAATTCCGTGACGGCGGTCGGCGGATGGTCTTGTGTAAAGACTACGTTCGTTGACCGATGTAGGTGAACGACTCAGGCAGACTTAGCTTAAGCCGCTCTACAGCCTCTACAATTTTACTTATCGTGCAGGTGTCCGCTACACAAGTGCACTGTGTAAATAAATTTAAATTTACTCCCTCAAACATTCCCATTATTTTGTTATAGTTATGGAATTGCCGGCCATTAACAAAACACACCGCCACTCCACTTTGTACGAATGCTCGCGAAAAAACATGCAGTATCGAGGTAACCTCGTTACCGCAGCCATGCTGAAAGAGCACCAGCCATTTATTTGTTTTTAAAAATGGCGGGGGACGGACTGGGGTAAATCAAATTACGTCTCATGAGGCTGGACACTGGTACACGGTTATACAGTGTGGTACAAAAAACCGGGTAAAAATGTAAATTATAAAAGCGTAAAATATTGTAAACCCTAGTATGCTGGCACTTAATAGAACTGAAGTTATCATAGATTATTTAACAGAGTGTGTTTTTGACGGATTTTCAATTTTCCATATATCTAGTTATCATTTTAATTTGTTTTGTTTTGGTCAACAAAATTAAAAAAAAGGTTAATTGTTGTGATGTGAGGTACCAATTTTAAAACATCGTTACCTACTTAAGTTATTAGCACTGTAACGTCTCTAGCTCCACTTGTCGTCCACTAGTAGAACTTCTTCCACGAACGTATCTGCATTATCAACTGTCAAAGTGTTCAACATCGCGTTAATCAAAGATCAGTTGCATAAATACAACTTCCAACTTTCTCTCTGTGGACTTCGGTCCCCAGGCCATAACATCTGCCTGAAGAGAGATCTCTGGAGTCTCTCCTACAGCACCTTTTTAAATGATTTAATAATGATTCCACGTGTCAAGTGCGCTAAATATTCCGGCAACATTACGTTCGCCATGAGCTTGTTCGTGGAGTAAGTCCTTTCCACAAATAACGTGGGTAGTCTTTTTGAAGCCACAAAATCATATTCAGAGCACAACAAAACTTTTTACTAGCGCTCGGAAAAGTTCCGTATCTGTGCGGTTCGTTTGTTACGCTCACTCAGGCAACGGTTTTGTTCGCATAGCACGCATACTTGCACGCGGGCCGCATATGCGATAATTCATGTTAAAATGTTTTATGTTTATTGTTATTTCCCGTGCATTCCCGCTGTGTTATTCCGCATCAAGCGGCGTCGTTTCTTGCCGTTGCTATGAACTTTGTTTCGCTTAAATATGAACTAATAGCCTTTTTACTGCGCATGTAATTCCGTTACTCGTGAATGAACACTTATGATTGATATGATCATCAAAACATGATCTCTAACCTTATTATTATTTGTTTTGGTTAGTTTTTTTTTGCATTTGTAAAATATTTTGTCCAATACGTAAACTACAGAGTGAAATCAGAATGGTGACACCAGTGAGCCCAGTGATTAGTGAACCTGACTGTGAAGTTTAAGTCCCAGGTTCGATTCCCGGTCGGGACAGATGTTTGTATGATGAATAACAATTTTTGCTCTCGAGTCTTGGATGTTGATCTACGTAAGTTTATCTAAATCTTTTGTCTAAAGGCGTTAAATCGCCTAATTTGGGACTAGGCGCTTGATATAACAATTTCAATTTCAAATTATGTCAAATAAAAATTATAATATACTAAACTTGTATTGAGACGTGAGCTATCCGCATTTTTCATTAGGGGTTTATTAAAACTCTAGCTTACCTAAAAAAATGCCATTGAGGTATTTGATCGCTTCGAAAACAACTCGCCGTAATAAATTTGTGGCCGTCAATTACCGGCCAACCTCGGCTATGTTGTGCTTCTCAATCGTGACCAGACTTTGGATGACCCTATAAATCACATCACGTCATTTTTGATTCCGTACGTGGTGAAGTTTTCCTCGTACGTCGTTCACAACCGGGCCCCACAGCGCTATTGTCTAACGCACCAAAAATCTTCATAGATTTCATGAAGGAAAACGATCTAGATCTCATGCGTCACGGTAAAGGGCTTTCGTGTAAAAAACTGGATTACGATTTTGAGAGCATTACTCAGGAACAATTTTTAGTAAATCATTCGTTCGATTTGGTTTAAATGTCAAATTCGAAATATGGGTATTACCCGTGTGGTGCCGGGTTAGAATAGCTTCCCGTGGGTGACGTAAGAGTCGACTCTGGGAAGGGGTTAGTGTATCGTGGGCGATGGGCTATCAACCTGTCACCACAATATCACGTTTGACCATCTGGTTACCCTCAATTTGCTGAACGTGGCACTGGATTTTTGAATTCATGTGCTCTGCCTACCCCTCATGGGAATACAGGCGTGAGAATATGTATGTATGTATGTATGGGTATTGACATTAGTTGCGATGATTTTATGTGATAGCAAATGTTTCAATTTCAAAGCGATTTTTGGTTTCAACTGTCAAAATCAAAACTATGTACATTTTTGGTGCGTTAGACAATAACGCTCCCGGATTCATGGGAAGAGGAGCGCCGCGACCTTTTGCATTGTTTTGTCTATATTTATTTTTTCCACGCAAATATCGGACAAAATCATCAATGTCAAACATGTTCCGAGTGCCTGTCTTCCTGTCTCGCATAATCGTGTTTGGGCCAAGTGTTATTTCCGCAATGCGAAAGTGTTACTTACAAATATTCAGTTTTTGTCGCAAAAAAATAAATAATACAGAACATCGCATTTCATAAATAACGAAAATCTAAGTGTCTTAAATCGGAATTTGACATACATACATACAACACGCCTGTATTGAAAGGAAGGTAGAGAACACGAAACGCTACATAGACAAAACCATAACTATTTCAGGTTTCGTAGCCACTTCTAGCATATTTTTAGGTTCTCAGTTGGCAGGTATAACAGCGACAAGTTGCTATGCAAGCCTTAATCGGAGTTTTAGTATGATTAAATCTGGAATTAGGACATGTTGCAACTGGCCCTAAAAGTCAGTTAGTAGCATTTTATCCCATTAGACGAAATTGGAAGATTGTTGGAATATTTTTTGTAATTTCCACGCACCCATTGAAAACGGGACACTACGTTACACAAAAATCCAATTTCACCTGAAACTACAAATCCTGTTTAGCTTCATGTGCCATTAAAGAATAATGGGGGTGAAACTAACAAGGATTCAGGTAAGTTGACATTACTACTTGTTAACCGCTTAAATTTCCAAATAATTTTGGATCATTCGACCGAACTATTTACAAAGATATCTTACTATAATTCCCACAGCCCGTTGTGCTATGTGGTGTCGGGACTAGGATAGCGCCTCTCCATTTCTTCCGTGGATGTCGTAAGAGGCGACTAAAGAATGGGTTTAGGTATTCTTTAGGCGATAGGCTAGCAACTTGTCACTATTATACTACCTCTTCCATCTGTTTTCAAACCTAAAATGATGGTAGAAGTGGCTGTGCTGCGTGAAATAGTCATTATCATGGTTATGTATATTCCACGTTTCGGGTATTCAGCCTACCTCATTGAGAACATAAGCGCGATTATATGTCTGTATGTATGTATGTTTGTATGTATAATTCCCAAACAATCTTCATCCCCGATGTACACAGCAAAATAGCACGATACAAAACTAGTTACGCCCTAAAAACTAATTTCCACGCAGGGGTCCAAAGCTACTAAAACAATACGAGCTCTGAGCAGTTTGATCCTGCAGCACCCATATTCAAAGGCTTTCCTGGACGATCAAATCAAGCACCAAAGTCATCTGTCCCTTACAATCCTGGATAGTGAAAGCGAGATGGCAAATGCCTGTACGATACGGATCCAGTAAATGTTCCGCGCCTGGGGATACGCCATTAGGCTTAAGTACAGTTTATTAGCTTTTACCGATTTGGCGTCGTTTATAATGCAGTATATTGACCCTTGCTCAATATCCTCAGCGAACACGGATTAGGCTTCTAGTTACAAAAGAGAAACAATGTTTAAAGGTCAGGTGTTTCGTGAATAACTCTGCTGAAGTGAGTTTGTGAAGTGATCCAAACTTGTATCGTACCGGTCTCGTTTTCCACTCAAGCTTCACGTATAAAGAGTTTAGTAGAATTAGTAACAAATATTGTATTGATACTTTTTAATTAGGTACTAAGTTGAGACGATAACACGGACGCTGACACTAAAATGCGTAGAAACAAAAGAAGATACCACATTTTCTTTATTAATTTAGCAGGCAAATTCTATAGATCATAATCTTGTTGAAAAGCGGCGAGGCCTCGAGCGATTTCCAACGCCTCCGATAATCCATTTAAAGTTGGTCGGACGGAGCTCATCTCGTCGATTGGGACCGACGACGACGCGAAATTATTGGATTTGCCTCGTAAGAACAATCTAAAGTAAAATATTTAATGCTCCGAGTATTTAAGGGTTAATAGCATTATATTAGGAAAACGGTTATTGGCATTGGAGTTGATTAAGTAAGCGGATAACGCTTAAAGGAAAATGGCCATGAAAAAGCAACGTTACAATAAAGCCACTTTAGGTTTATGTTTAATCCTGTTAGGGCTGTCGGCGCACCCGCAGCCGCGGCCTGGGACGGCTTTTAGTTAACCTTTTAAAACATTACGCTGATAAAAACAAAAGCGTACTTAAACTTCCTTTAGCTGTCTTCGCGCCAGTTTTTCAGGCTTAACGATGGCTCTAAGATAGTGAATAGAATTTCAGTAAAACCTTTTTTTCATCTCTAGGCTGTTTTTCATTAATACATTCTCGGACCCATAAGAGGAAATATGCCGGTCGAAGGAATTGAAAAATAGGTATTTGCTAAATCTATTGCTGTCGCGCCGTGACCTGCCCAGACGACTTCGAGTGCGATAAGAACAACTACAGCTCGGACCGAAAATACCTACGAAAATTATTCAAAAACAACGTTTCGTAGTCCCCTGATTTCTTCTCCAAAACTTAACCGATTAAATATGTTTTTTCAGTAAATGTTTAAAAAATGTCATAACTGTGTTTCTATGTTCTTATATTTTGATATAATTGTGTTAAAATTGGTTTCTAGAGGTTTGAACACAAGGGAAAAAACTTGCCAATTTTTCATGTTTTTGAAGGTTAATATCTCTTTTAATAATTCAATAAAGAAAAAAAGGAAAACATAGGAACATGCTAATATATCATTAGATTGTTGATTTAAAAAATCATTGTTCTACGGGTAATATCCAGGGAGGAATCAGGGGACTATGTTTCCATACAAAATATGACCGCTCCATTTCCTCTTAAAATTTTAAAGTGTTATTACAAGGGCTTTTATGAACAACCGGAGATTGGCTGTACTGCTCGGGGCGTTCATTTCAAACCGTCTTTTTAGTACTTGTAGTAGTATCCGTACACAATACTATCATTGTCCATCATTTAACTACAAATTTCATGCTAGTTATTTATTAGTTTTCACGTATTTGTACTTGGTAAGTACTTATTTTTGTTTATTTCAACAAAACATAGAAGAGGAGCCGCAAGTCATGTTCCCGATCGATCTGTTCGGTCTAATGATACCACCAGAAATTAATAGTCCCTAGACATTTACATTTAGGTATCGTGATACGCAGGCGGGCTTCCTAATTAATAATCAATAATTCTGCACTGACAGTTCAACAAAATGTCGGAAAAAATACACAAATATTTACGGTTCACAACATGACAGTGTTTGTCTCCCTTCGGTCAAAATCAATCAATAGAGCTGGTATTCTGTACAGCAAGCATTTTGCAATGCAAATCTTAGTTCGAGACCGGGTTAGGCTAGGTTAGGTTTGATGATTTGTTGGCTTCGCTTTGTAAAACCGTTCAGCAACAAACATGAAGAATTTAAAGGTTCCAGATAAAACTTGAAGAATGAATCTTTATTAATATGTAGAGTACGCAATTGTCTGTTTTTCTCTCTGTTTGTTACCTCTTTACGAATACACTACTTCACCAAACTTCATGAATTTTTGCAAGAAAATACTTTGAACTGCTATTGAGGTCCCCTGGAAATCTGGACTTAATATCTGTTCAGAATTAGCTACTCTTTGGCCGTGAGTATACGAGAAGTTCTTGATGAACGTGTGTAATACAGCCCTTCCATTTAAGAGCTACGGTGCTATAGATAAGCGCACAGGTAGACACGCATTGAGACATCGACCTAATAACACCATTATTTTTGCGTAGGCGGTTAACTGAATGTAATCTCCGAATCGCAAATATATCTACGTATTCGTAACTGATATTCTACAGCCTATTTGGTGATCCGATATCTAGATTGGATCTTTTGTAACTGGGTCATTGTCAAGCCTGCCAATTTTTTTCGCTAAAAAATGAAACACGTGATTTATAAAAATCAAAGGTATATTACGACTCTTACTCTAACTTGCAACAGAACTGAGTATCATTCAGAGATCAATTATTCGAAAAAAACGATTTAAAACGAAATAACGATATTTTGGTTCCACCGAAAAGACTAATATGTCCACCAAGTGGACTAATTATGTTAATTAATAATAAATAAACAAAACAAAAAGCGGTAAACATGTTAAACAAAAATAACGTTCATGATATATTCTCATAATCATGAAGAATCAGACACGTAAATACATTCAAAAAGTATATAAAAAATATTTTGTGTCTGTCTACCGAAATGACAATTCTTTTCGGTGGACCAAATATGCCTTCGTCCTCCGAAGACTAGGAAGCCTTCAAGTCTTCAAGAAGTATGTATGAAAGTGGGGGTTTGGTGGCTCTTCCTTGTTTTAACGTTGACGTATCCAAACTTTCAGAATATACGTCCAAAAATTGTATACTTTTATGAACATTTTTTTCAATCAACAAACAGACTGCACTCACTAATTTTTAATGGTTGCTGCATTCTGAAGTCATCAACTTCTTTCTAAGTAAGTAAGTTTCTTTGCTTTCAACATTCTTCTGTTTTTCACTGCAATACGTTCACCCATTTCATGGTACTAAAATAACTAGAATCGAAGGCGGTATTTTGCGTACGATATACTTTTAAGTTTCTTTTTCTATACCTATGGTTTTTTTTTCTGCATCGTCGTGCATCATTCCATTTTTCCTCCAAAGCGTATTTTGTATGTTTTTGTTAAATCTTCTACAGTTTTCTTTTACCTTTACAGAATTTACGTTTAAACATGTATTCAGTCACTAGTCATTTACGGATAAAACAAAAAAGGAATCAGAAGCTAGTTTTTAAAGTTATAATAAAAAATTAAACCAAATTACAAGAAATCAATCAAAATACAATCATTTATCGTTTGGGTTTACAAAAAGTCCACCAAAAAGACGTCCACCGAATGGACTTTTTCCGCAAATATCATTCACAACACCAGCCATTTAAAGGATTATTCAAAAGGCAAGGCATATTTACAATGTTTGAATGCTTAACTAATTATTAAAAACGTTTTGTGGATTTATAGCGATGTACTTACAAAATACAGCAGTAACCGGAAAGACAATTCAACATTGACACCACCAAATATTCTTGTTAACACAACAATATCGTCTGCTGCGCACAAGTCACGGCAAAATGGCTGCTAACAGGGATAGTACGATAGTGAATGAGTCAAATTATATGTTCCAGTTTATTCATTTGACATTTCCCTAATTTTTCTAGAATTTAAAGTAATGTCCACCAAAAAGACAAAAAATGTTGTGACAAGATTCAATGATGCAAAAAATGTGTTTTATTTCCATCTAATTTTTTAAATCCTAATAATGTTGAATGGAAATCATACATTGATTAGGGAAACATGGCATTTTTGTACAATAATAAAAGAGATGTATTTTTTTAAAGCCACATTCTATTAACAGGTGGAATCCGGACAGTCCACCGAAGTGGACTTTCAGTTACATTTGTGGTGATAAACAAAACAAATAATTACATTTATAGAAAATATGATATAGTATAGTCTAGTACGTTTCCTGTACTTTATAGTTATGATGTAAATTGAATGCAATTATTAAAAATGTTTTATATAATTACAAATGGACATGTTTTTTTAGGGTTATGACAATGACCCAACTGCAGCAAATTTAATTGTTTCAGTAAAGCGGAGCGATAAATTCTCCACTCGCTCGTAGAATTTTTACGTATAAATTGCATGAATTGAGGCATTAACTTGAATGGACACGAAATTCCAGGATTACATTCGAAACCTTTCGCTGTAAAAGCTGCAGAGTTGCTAAAATTACTGTTGTACTCGTATTATGTTCAAGCGTCACCCATTGCTGCTATTATTTAATTGAGGCTTTTGAGAATTGTTTTCATAAATGTGAAGTAATTGGCGGTGACAAAGTGGCATATTTTATACTTGCTTTTGTTCGTTTAACTGGATCCGAAGACTCGACAGCGGTACTTGTGTTTCGTTTTATGCAAAACTTATTTACACACCAATAAAAATTAGTCATTCCTAGAGACGTAATTGAAAACATTTTAAATTAAATTAAATTACGCAGAGTCCTGCAGGGCTTGCTATCTGTCGACAGGGAATGATCATATGGAGAATATAGAAGCAAATGTTCGTCTTCTATACGATATCGTTTATGATCGGAGTCGGTCTACAGATTAGAGCGTTTCGGACATCTGAGTCGATCTCGGCTAGACATCCGTCCGCAATCTTATTTAGATCGGGATTCAGAGGCCGAGCATTTTGTCAGCGTTTCTTTTAAGCCATTGAACCATATTGGTTGGAAATATTTCTTTTACTACATCGGTTTCTTATCGTTGATGTTGTATTGTTGACGATTCGGTCTCCAGTGCTCAGTTTAATGTTTCCAAATTGATATGACGATGTGAGAGACGGATTTTACCGAGATATTTTCTGATCACAAATATAAATTTCTTAAAGTATCTTTTCGAGTACATTCGATAACATTTTAAGCACCTAAGTGCTTACGGAAAGGTTCAATAATGATTCTATGAGTAATGTCAAATACGAATTTAAACTCAAAAGTCAAAACACGTGAGGTTAAATTAGGTCAAGAGACAGAGATGGTGACCAACATTCGGAATCCTATTTAGTTCAGAAGCTTTCCTGTCCTTTCATGTGGCTAAAATGCCTCAAGTGTTATGGAATATTTTGCTTTGAAACACGCTAGCTAAATGTGTTTGTTTTATACTTTAATTGTTTTTGTATCGTTTGAAAGAATTATATCTTTACATTTTTCAATTCCGGTTCGTTCAGACAAATTCGAATCCATATAGTCGAGTTGATTTTATTTAATCGACCTAAATAGCCCCTTCTAACCAATTGACACAATCCTGAGAGTTTAAATCAATTGCATTTTCCAAATTTAAAATTCACGGTCATTTTAGTTCGCTTCGACAAGGATACAGCGAGAAACACCGCTAAACGTTTTAAACAACATCTAGCAAAATTCTATTAATTGGGATGTCTGTCATTTGTAATTACGAAGAACACAGCTTTAAGACACGTAATTTATTCCACCTCTAATCGTGGTCTAAAAATGAGAAGATTCTTTTACACTGGGATCGTAAAGAGAATATCAATTTTATGTTTACTCCTTTAACGATTCAAGTTAAAATACTCGCAAATGACTTATGCTGCCTTGTTAAATTCAGATTGTCTTTTGGTATGTAAAATTAAGCTACGTTTGAAAGGAACAAATTTTACCTTTGTATTGTAAACGACACATGTAATTTTGTAACAAATACTTTTAACTTCTTCTTCATTGAGTTTGACTGTAAGGAATCCTTCTATTCTAGTTGTGATGTTGTAATATTTAGGTATTCCTTTTCGAACAATAAAAAAAAACAACAAACAAAACCCATTAAAAATGGTGGGTTACATTCAAAAGTACAGGCGTAAAGTGTTATTAATGAAACTTCTTGTAATTACGTTATACCCATCCTGACATTTCGCCTTTGTTTCCGAAACTTCTTTTGCTGTCTTATTGCCGAAACTTTTGAATACCACCGCAATTAACCCTTGGGTAAGCAACACATCTACTATCCGTCTAATGATACAATTTTGTTGTCTAAAGGCGGTGTTGATCGTCGTCTGCTTGTTTTCTTTGTGGTATAAAAAATTTCGTGTAAAGAATTGTCGAGCGATATTAAACAAAAAATCATTTCGATATTGACAAAATAGTCAAAAAACATAATAAATAAGGAACGTAAGCCATTTAAAAAAATCTACTCTCCTCAAGTCAAATGGTCACGAGAATATCATCTTCTTGACCGTTAGACATCATCAAACATCACATTTACATCATCAAACGCTGAAAAACCAGACTCCAATTAAAACACAATTAGACGTTATCTTAACTATTTACCAATACGTGTATCCGAGGCAGTAATATCGTATATCACAACTAATTAACCCACTCCACGTCGGCGGGGAAGCCTTAAACTTTTTAATTAGAAAAAACTCGGCGCCCTGAGTATCACTTACATCTAGCCAGCATCCGATTAGCGAAATGAAGGGCGCCAATTACACTGCCAAGTGGCACGGAAAATTATCCATACCCGCGGAGACAGCTTTCACGAAATTAAAAATTATCCACCAAGGACAGCGTTTTATTTTGCAAGATTGACCGCGACTTAGCCCGCAAGATTTCGTACCCGGACTATGCAATTCGTGATAGGAAGTAGCCGAAGTACGTTTAAATCTCAAACGAACAGTCCGTGAAAAAATAATAAAAGAAGAAGTGACAAAAACTAAACAAACATTCATAGGTTCTTAGCACAGACTTATATCGAAATAGGTGATTCAAGTGTATGTACTTCGCGGGCCAAAAAGGAGGAGCAATGTCTTCCTTTGACGTGATTTCATTTAGTTTTGTACCAATTAGATTAGGTTTAACGATATAGAGACTCCTGTCTCAACGCAACTACTTAAATAAGGCGGCGTCGCCTTTGGATCAGTTTCACTCGGACCATCAATTCCCATCATTAAAGCGCTCATGTGACGTGAAGTAGGTAGAGAAAAAGTGGCATGCTTGGTTTTCATACAAATGCAGGAACTCACTGTATCTATTTCGATATGTCTGTGGTTCTTAGACTAACTTTTGCATTTGTTAACATTGGTAGAAAGAGAAAGAAACACTTCTATAACACACTGCAAACCCATACTGGCAAATAGGTTTTTGATAATCCCAAGCGCTCTCATTTGACTAAATGTTTTAGGTGGTGTCGGTATTTTGTGCCAATATACAAATATCCCTATGTCACTGAATTCAAATTATTCAAGAACATTTATGTGAAACAATTGTAGCTAAAATACGTATGTATCTAAAAATAGAAACGATCTGATTTTTGAACACTCAAACTTTGTAAAGAAAACATCGAAGTTATATTTATCACAGCCTCTTCCTGTATCTACGAGTACCTACCTATCTATATAATTACGGTAAAGTTTCCTCATTTGTAAACGTATTTCCAATATCGGTCGCCACTCGTCAGATTCGCGAGATTCTTTAGATATCACAAATTTTGATTACTTTCCGATAGACTCAATTAAAATTGTCATGTTTTTCCAAGTTTGGGGCAAATTATGAGTCGGTCATTTTATTTTTGGTGCAGTAAATTACGGAGGCTGTCACTCACTCCCGCTTTGATTTACGGAACGATAAATTAAGATTACACGAAGCTGGGGACGGGGATATTTAATACCTACTCGGTATCAGTGGTCGTGGTGGACTGCAAAAGATGAATAGATGCCAGCATGTTTGGTCGTGCCTTTCGTATAACTGAGCAAGATTTTTTGTAGTGGGGTTACCCCCACTTCAAGTAGTTTGACTACCTTTTGTTTGTGAGTAGGTAATTTCGTTTACACATGATAAATAAACCGTCTAGCGGTTAGCCTATTTACGCGTGCTCACAGTGAATGCAGGCCGCAGTACCTAATTGGAAGATTGTGAAGGAGACCTATGTCCAACAGTGGACTTTCTACAGGTGATACGAAAAAATGGTAGAACTTACTTTTGCCGTGCGATCTTGGTCTTAGAATAACATCTCTTCATTTCTTTTGTGGATTTTGGAAGAGGCGACTCTAGGGAAATAGGTTAAAGGTTAAAGTATATTTTAGACGATAAGCGAGCAACCTATCACTATAGTACCTCATAACTTACATACATTACATACATACATATTCTCACGCCTGTATTCCCAAGAGGGATAGGCAGAGCACATGAATTAATAAATCCAGTGCCACGTTTAGCAATTTCAGGGTAACCAGATGGTTAAACGTGATATTGCAGTGACAAGTTGCTAGCCCATCGCCCACAATACACTTACCCTTTCCCAGAGTCGACTCTTACGATACCCACGGGAAGAAAGGGGGAGGTGCTATTCTAACCCGGCACCACACGGGAATCATAACTTCTCATTCACTAACCTCATAACTTGAAACATAAAAATATACTAGAAGTGACTACGGAACATGGAATAGTCATGGTTTTGTCTATGTAGCGTCTCTTGCACTCTGCCTACCCCATTTTGGAATAAAGGCGTGATGTAATGTAATACAAATACGTCGTTAAATACACTCCAAAGTGCTCAACACGGCATTACGTTGCACATACAATAGTCGATGCTCTTTTGTTTCTCAAGCCGCTATAGTGTCATAAGAACGCTAGACTCGACCATTGTTAGACGGGAGACGAGCTTTGATCCCCGAAGTGCCTTCGCTATAGTTCCTCTTTTTATGGAAAAAGCATGAGTTCCAATGCAATGAAAAACTCGTTAGTGCGAAATGAAAGTGGCTATTGCTGGTTAGGAGGAATGATTGGATACCCACAATGCATTCTCTGTTTTTCTACTGCCTGCGTAAACCAATAACATTTTTGTGACATGGCTGTATCTATTGACGTCTGCGGATATCACGAGGCTGTGCTCTGGAGCTTTAATAATGAACTCACAGATAGGTCGAAACCCGTCAGTGTGTAGCTTGTTGTTGCTGAGCGATGACTTTAGTCTACGCAATGCGAAACTTGAGGTAATTATTTTAAGTCATGTCTTTCTCAAACTCGACATTTCTGGTAAGTATAGGAACAGTAATGACCACGATTTCAAGTTGTCCGAATTTTTTTTTTTGCTATGCTGACCAAAATAAATCGCAGGTATACTGTTAGTCCTAATCCTAACCTATCGTGATAAGTACTAGAAGATCCAAGAAATTAAGATAAACGCTTCTTTTTTTAGCCTGTATAAGTATAAGTCGGATGACAATACTGATCTCGTAGTAAAATATTGCACATTCGTTTCGCTTTCAATTCTCACACAAATCACCAACAGTGTGGTAACGCTCTAATTATTGCTCAAAGTAAGCGCTCGCTGCAATTGATACTGGAATTATTCAGCGAGAAGTAAGCAATTCCAATATGGCAACATATACACTATTCGCTGCATGACTGAAACTAAACACAATTATTTTGGCAAGCTTTGAATTAAAGGTATTTCATAATACAGGTTGAAACCAAATTGATGACACAAATTTAGTGCTTCTTACTCAATAAATGCTACGAAACACAATGCACGTGCATTTCAATTTTAAATTAGCCTGAAAAATATTGATACTAAGGTGGAATGAAAACAAGACCGCGATGTAAGAACACCTAAAAAATTTAAAGGCAAAAAAAAATAAGCCGAGTGAGAAACACAAATTTTGTATCACCATTTTGATTTCACTCTACGTAACAGAACATAGTTCTTTCATGTACATACCTTTTAATAATAAGTAAACTATTGCTTGTTATGTTTGAATATGCTATTAAAAATAATACGAAAAATTTCAAATTTATTAAACTGTTATATATAATTCTATTTCTAATTATGATGTAGGTACAGAGAACTTTAATGTCACATTAAATATCACATCAAACCGATCCCGGGCCGGGTTTTAAACGGAAAACACTTGGAGATTTAATTATTCCAATATTGTTTACTTGCAGGCCAAAAAAGTCGACGGAATCACTTTACGTTTTACTGGGAACGTAATCTGGGGAATAAAAAACGTCTTACTGCTTCCCCTGGGCCGACCCCACGAATGGAGTGCTCGCAAACGACGGCTTTTTGTCAACCGACAATACCGCAAATTGTGGACGCGAGGAGCGTCCGGCAACGGGTCGCGGTACAGACATACGTTTAAATAGACTCGGATTTTTCGTTGTGAAATTTAATCCGTACCAATATATAAATGTGAAAGTGTGTTTGTTTGTTTGTTTGTCCGTCTTTCACGGCTAAACGGAGCGATGGATTGACGTGATTTTT
This sequence comes from Adoxophyes honmai, assembly GCA_005406045.1. NCBI lineage: Eukaryota > Metazoa > Arthropoda > Insecta > Lepidoptera > Tortricidae > Adoxophyes > Adoxophyes honmai. The sequence continues at coordinate 542,027 of BHDV01003590.1, read as the reverse complement.
AAGGTAGAGATAGTTTAAGACATGGAGAGTGACATAGGCTACTTTTTGTCTCTTCAAAAACACCCATTTCCCGAAAGTGAGGGGTGGAAGTTTTCAATGTACAAAGCTATAAATTAGTATTTGTGCTATCTCTTCCGTGATATCCCGAACTTAACGCGAGCGGAGCCGCGGGCAAAAGCTAGTTTTCTATATAGTGACGGGCTAGAATAATATCTCTCCATTTCTTAGATGGATGTCGTAAGAGGCGACTAAGGTAATAGGTTTAGGTACGCTTACGGCGATAGGCAAGCAACTTGTCACTATTATACCTCTTCCATCTTTGGTGCCGGGTTAGAATAGCACCTCCCCCTTTCTTCCCGTGGGTGTCGTAAGAGTCGACTTTGGGAAAGGGTTAGTGTATTGTGGACGATGGGCTAGTGACCTGTCACTGCAATATCACGTTTAACCATCTGGTTACCCTGACATTGCTAAACGTGGCACTGGATTTTTGAATTCATGTTCTCTGCCTACCCCTCTTGGGATTACAGGCGTGAGAATATATGGCGTGTGTATGTATATGTATGTATCTTTGCAAACCTAAAACTTTGCTAGAAGTGGATGCAAAGCGTGATATTATAGTCGTAATCATGTTTTTGTTCATGTCACGTTTTTTGTGCTCTGTGCTTACCCCAATTAGGAAGACAGGCGTGATTATATGTTATGTTATGTTAAATTTAAGTTCTAAGAGGCGATGTTAATCAAAATCGGTGTTAAGTTAAATGTGCATTTGAGAAACATCACTGTGAAATAAAATTTGGTAAACCCAATTTGCTTATCAAAATAAATCCAACATCTCCTTTTTGTTGCGTTATTCAGTTTAATCAACGCAGTATTTAAATCGTTTTTAACCGACTTCAAAAAAGGAGGTATTCAATTCGACTGTATTTTTTTTATTTTTATTTTTTATGTATGTTACCTCAGAACTTCTAAACGGGTGGACCGATTTGGATGATTTTTTTTTTTGTTTGATTGGAAATGGCTTCCCATTGGTCCCATTTTAATTTCATCAATATCTGTCGCGTAGTTTTTGAATTACAGGAAACGCGTTTTGTATGAAAGACATCAACGGGCAGTCGACGCGTCTTAGTCAAACTTACCTACGTACATAGATACTTCATCATCCAGCCTATATACGTCCCACTGCAGGGTACAGGCCTCCTCTCAGTATGAGAGGGCTTGGGCTATAGTTCCCACGCGGGCCCAGTGCGGATTGGGAACTTCACACACAACATTGAATTGCTTCGTCGCAGTGATACACAGATACTTACCTACAAACAATCACGCCTGTATTCTCAAATGGGGTAGGCAGAGCACACAAAACGCTACATAGACAAAACGATGACTATTTCACGGTTCGTGGCCACTTCTAGCATATCTTTTTTTTTTTGGTTTTAAGGTGGCAAGTATAATAATGACAGGTTGCTAGCCTGTCGCCTAAAATTTACTTTAACCTATGTCCTTAGTCGCCTCTTGCGACATCCACGGAAGAAATGGGGAGTATTTTTATGTGTTTTCGCTGATTACTCGAAGACGCCTGGACCGATTTGGAAAATTCTTTTTTTAAATAAATAAATATCATTGGACAATTTTTTTTACACCAATCACCTAGTCCCAAAGTAGACAATTTAATTCCTGTGTTATGGGTACTAGACAACGGATAAACTTACTTATAATTATATAGATAAACATCCAAGACCCAAAAGCAAACATTCGTATTCATCATACAAACATCTGCCCCGACCGGGGATCGAACCCGGGACCTCAAGCTTCACAGTCAGGTTCTCTAACCGCTGGGCTATCCGGCCGTTTTTGTCTGAAAGGATATAGTTTCCAGGTGGTCCCATTGTCAGCATATTATTTTGACCTGATGATGGAATATGAGGGAAATCGAGGGCAACCCTCAAATTTTATAGGCACAGGTAATGTTTTTAGTACATTTTTCAAAGCTACACCAGTAATTACGCTGAGCTAAAATACTGAGCTGATGATGATAGGTCAACTCCTTAATGTTTAGGAGTTAAAGGATAATTCTTTCAATACTGAATGCACCTGTAGACTGGAAATTATAATATCAGTAATTAGTCAGGCCTACTACTTCTCAAGCGTTGCATTTCTGCTAATGCTCGTTCATCGTGGGGTTTACTTAACAGTTTAGAGCTAGGTATACCTACTTGGCCTTTAGCAAATATCTACATAAACAGAAGTTTCCTTTCGGGATTAAGCCAATTTGAAGTCGGTTTTTTTTTGTTTAAAATTATTTATAGCCACTATTAGAGCGCACTGAGAAACATTTTCGGCAATTTAAATTGTTCTAACATAATCATTATGTAAATACATAATTTAATGAATCGAGAGTTACTTTGCGGAGTCCGTATCTATAGGTATAACTTTGCAGACGCTTGGTTTTTACCTATTACAATATTCAATGTGACAGTTCTGAACGCTTGCTAAGTCTATTGCAATAGTTTATCTATGATTGCGGCTGTATCGCGATATACAAAGTGATCCAAAATACTTCGTAGGGATACACAAAGATACGGAAGTCCTTCAAAGTTTTGGACATTTGTTATATCTTCAGTAATGTTATGATGAAAAATAGGAATAAAAGGAATATATGGGTCTTCCTCGCTCAATCTGTCTTAGTAACAGTAAATAAGGATGACGTTTCAGCCATATTTCTATGGGTGTTATAATGGACGTCATTGTGGTCAACCTAAGCAGTAAGTTCACTGAGTACTACCGATACGAACTTCACAAAAAAACATTCACGTTCTTGCATCGAGATTAGCTCAACATATTATTTTAGGCCAATACATACATACATACATACATATTCTCACGCCTGTATTCCCAAGAGGGGTAGGCAGAGCACATGAATTAAAAAAATCCAGTGCCACGTTTAGCATTTTCAGGGTAATCAGATGGTTAAACGTGATATTGCAGTGACAGGTTGCTAGCCCATCGCCCACAATACACTTACCCTTTCCCAGAGTCGACTCTTACGACACCCACGGGAAGAAAGGGGGAGGTGCTATTCTAACCCGGCACCACACGGGAAAGCCAGGCCAATTCGTAGCCATAATCGGGAGTAAAAACATCCGTTTTATTTTATTATAAATAACTATTTATTACTTATTTCCACAGCGAAAGCGATAAATGTTAATGTAAATAATGTTCTAGGTACGTCTCCGATCATTATTTCTCCCAAATGAGTGTGTCAAGAGGGTCTGAAGAAAGGTGCGCTTCGGTCCATTTAAAACTCAATGATCATTATGTGCCGGCGCAAAGATCAAAGGCGGAATAAGATGAGCGCCGGTCTCGAGAGCTGACGCATTTACGAATATTTTTAATCTTTCGCGAGCCGTGGCCGTAGTGAGACTTTCACACAAATCCTTTGCATGCAAGCATAATGATTGTGGCACTCGATTTTCGGAAACAACTCGATCGAGTAAAAGAGTGTGATGTTTCCGTGCCTTTTCAATACAAAGCTGCCTTTGAAATGTTGTTCAAGTTTCGTCTTGGAATATGTACGACATAAACATCAAACAAATACGCTGTACTAGTATATGGCATGGGCACTTTACGTCAAATCAAGGTGGGCTGAATTCGAAATTAGAGGATTTTTCTTCATTTTAATTTAAGCCATGACAATTTGACACAAAAATGTCACATAGGACTTTACAATTTTTCTAAGCTTAAAAATTTGTGTTAATGCGTTTGATGTCGAATAACTGACACTTCCTATTCCAATATACTGTATCCAATACGTTTCAGTCAATTGACCGCTATAACTAACTATCAAAGTTAATTAGATACCTGATACCTCAGACTATTTAGTAATTTCAATTCAAATCAGAAATTGTCAGCAGCACGGTTGCATCGAGCTAAACATTTTTAGGGTTCCGTAACTAAAGGGGAAAAAACGGAATCCTTGTTATGTCTGTCTGTCCGTCCGTATGTCACCGCCACTTTTTTCTGAAACTATAAGAGCTACTGTTGAATTTTGTTAGGTAGATTCTTTGAGATTTTACCACAAAAATAGAAAGAAAAGACAAACAAAAAAAATTAGGTTCCTTTACTTAGATTTTTTCATTAAATCTATACGTGTGGGGTATCATGAAAAATAGATATAGATAGTAGATTGTTTAACAAGGGACTAAAACAAGTCATTATGGTTGTTTAGTCTCGCGTTCAACACTCTACTTTTCACTTTGAATGCAAGGAAAAAAACGACGTTCTTTTTGTTATATAAAAAATTAAAATACAGATTACAATAAAGCTTTCCATGTACAAATATGTTTCAATCTAACCTAAGAAAAATTAAAAAAAAAACGCGGTTTTTCTTTTCTTTTACTTTTTTTTTGTAAAGTGACGCTTTGAGTGCTTGCATATTTATTTAGCCAACAGATTTTAACTTTAAACTATTTTTAAGCTTATTATTATTACACTATGCATAATAAAATGTTTTAATAATTAT
>BHDV01003590.1:506659-537187 GCA_005406045.1 Adoxophyes honmai | reverse complement strand
ACTCTACTTTTCACTTTGAATGCGAGGAAAAAAACGACGTTCTTTCTGTTATATAAAAAATTACAATACTGATTACAACAAAGCTGATTACAACAAATATGTTTTAATCTAACCTAATTTTTTTTTTTCTTATTTAAAGCATTGGCTACAAGGCCATCAGCTTAACCGTTAATCTGTCAGTTTCCCGCGCAAAAACCCTTAATCTAACCTAAGAAAATTTTTAAAAAAAAAAACGCGGTTTTTCTTTTCTTTTACCTTTTTTTTTTGTAAAGTGACGCTTTGAATGCTTGCATATTTAGCCAACAGATTTTAACTTTAAACTATTTTTAAGCTTATTATTGGCTGTTTAAGAGGTTTCTAAGGCCAATTAAAAAAATATTACTTTAGCCCCTAGAGCTTAAAAAGGAGTTTTAGGCCCGCTATATAGGGACTAAAGAATCACTTTAAGAGCATGAGAAGTGAAAAAAATATTATGCACCTACATGGCCCCGTAAATTTCCGCCGAAAATTCGTTTGAACGAGATATATTCAGCAGTTTTTTTTAAAAACGTCATAAATCGTAAACCGCAACTTATCTTTCATTTACCTAGTCAATAGTACGGAACCCTCCGTGCGCGGGTCTGACTCGCACTTAACCGGTTTTTAATAAAAATAAAAACACGGGGTACGATAGATTGCCTCTTTGATCGCAAAATCAAATTATACCTAGGAACTAGGTATGAAAGTGAGTGAAGCGTAATATTTGCTCGGGATAAGTCGTCAGAGGCCTCCAAGGCTACATCTACATAATATATAGCTACATAACAAAAATACCTTACGCTGTCGGGATAGAATAACACTCTATTTCTTCCGTGGATGTCGTAAGAGACGACTAAGGAAATAGGTTTGGGTATGCTTTAGGTGACAAGCTAGCAACTTCTTACTGTTATTTACCTCTTCCAACTGTTTTCAAACCTAAAATTATGCTAGTGGCTGCCAAGTGTGATATAGTCATAATCATGGTTTCGTCTATGTCACGTTTCGTGTGCTTTGCATACCTTATTTGGGAACACAGGCGTGATTGTCTGTATAAAAAAACTAACAGTTAACTAGTAACTACTTAAAAACCTCGTGTGGTTCCCGTGTGGTGTCGTAAGAGTCTACTCTGGGAAAAGGTGGTGTATTGTGGGCGATGGGCTAGCGACCTGTCACTGCAATATCGCGTTTAACCATCTGGTTACCCTGAAATTGCTAAATGTGGCACTGCATTTTTGAATTCACTTGCTATGCCACCCCTCTTGGGAATATAGGCGTGAGAATATGTATATGGATGTACTTAAAAGCTTTAACTAAACAAAAATTGCAAGACTCCCATCACGCAGGCAGCATTCCCGCGTTGTATAGCGTTAGCCTTTAAGCGAGGTGCGCGGGAGTTTCCGTCTCCCTCAAACGCTTTCCCCAAAGCTCCGTGGAACCCACGCTCTCTCTTTTCCCCATGGACCGAGTATCTCGACATCTCTCATCTCGAATCAGACACTCGTATTTGCTGACCTTGAACTTGTGTTTCAAATAAATAGGTATCATGCATGACGCGTGATCCGACTTTGAAAGACAATTACACACACAATTGCTTCTTTCAGCGGGTGAAAGATTGATGCGATAGCGTCGCCGGCGCGGCGGTCGCTATACTATGACTATGACTACTCACCTACAGCTATATACAGGGTGGAAAGTTTTCATGGGCCCTGGAGGGGAACTACTCTAAATCCTTTAGTTAGCTCATTCTACTGAAAGGAAACATTCCTTTATTTTTAGAAAGAAACAAAACTGCATTAAAAGATTTTTAAAATTTTGCTTGCCTCAACCGGGAATCGAACCAACTAAAATTTAAAAAAAAACCTCGCTTGTTTATTATACCAATCGGTAGTACTATTGTTTAGGATAAAATTTGTCTAAGAAACATTTGGTCTTACACTTAGATGAGTACGAGGTATCCATGATTTTGAATATTTATTACATGTTTTTATTAACAATGCCTAGTACTGCAGCGCATATTGTCTAACGCACCAAAAAATCTAAATTGTGTTTAATTTGTAAAATAAAAATTAAAAAAATTAAAAATAAAAATATGTAAAATGAGCTAACGAAAGGATTTAGAGTAGTTCCCTTCCAGGGCCATGAAAACTTTCCACCCTGTATATCGTGTTCACGCGGAGGCGGCAATGAAAGGTAGACAATATACAGGCTAGTCACTGCTACACACGGTTGATTGGAAGCATGGCGCCATGTTAGCCCGCCCACCCGTAGACGCTTTTGAGCAACGACGGCATTACGAGGGTTACCACGTACCTCGTTCACAACACCAACACCAACTTACAACAGAACTATATTCCTCTCCTTGTGTGCTGCTTGATGTGTAAGCGAGATAGACTCGTTATTATGAATGCTGGGGATACCGAGTAGGGTTGTTTCGCGTTCGTTTTCTATTGTTTTGTGTTCCAACTAAAATCCTTGTAATGCTGTGACGTGAGTGCCGCAATCTCCATTAACCCTAGTTAGTGAACAGACGAAATTAGCGCGGTATGTGGTTTAATTTTATTATAAGTGGTTCAATTTATGTCCGCTGCGGTGTCGTATGAAGATATTTACACTACTTTCACTATTCAGGGGTCATAAAATAAAGTTAAGTGAATAACTTTGCTAGAGTTATTGGTTGCACGTGTTCGTGTTATTTCGATTAGAATAAATTAGAATTTACAAGTTAACCCCGTGTGGTGCCGGGTTAGAATAGCACCTCCCCCTTTCTTCCCGTGGGTGTCGTAAGAGTCGACTCTCGGAAAGGGTTAGTGTATTGTGGGCGATGGGCTAGCAACCTATCACTGCAATATCACGTTTAACCATCTGGTTACCCTGAAATTGCTAAACGTGGCACTGGATTTTTTGAATTCACGTACTCTGCACTACCCCTCTTGGGAATACAGGCGTGAGAATATGTATGTATGTACATATTTATGTATGTAATAAGTTAGCAAACCTTCGGAAATATTAAACAACTAGCTTTTGCCCGCGGGTCCGCTCGCGTTGAATTCGGGGTGTCGCGGAAGAGATAGCACACATACCAATTTAAAGCTTTGTTCATTGAAAACTTCCACCCCTCACTTTATGGAAATGGGGGGTTATGAAGAGACAAAAAGTAGCCTATGTCACTCTCCATGCCCTAAACTATCTCTACCTAAAAAATCACGTCAATTCATTGCTCGGACAAAGACGGACAAACAAACAAACAAACAAACACACTTTCACATTTATATATTGGTACGGATTCACACAGAATAGGCACTTAAATAGGTACCTCCTGTCTTAAATTTATTTGGGTGTTTGAGCTAGAGCCATTTGTAAAACCTCTTTATTGCTGGATAAAGACTACATAACATATTCTTCGCACGTAAACTCTAATGAGCTACACTCTCTCATTCTTAGCTCACGTGGGAGAAGAGATGTCTCGTAATTTGTTTCAACCTACTTCGTTTACTCCTTTTTGACGTTATTTAGGTTACGTAAGTTAACATACATACATAGGTACATATTCTCACGCCTGTATTCCTAAGAGGGGTAGGCAGAGCACATGAATTCAAAAATTCAGTGCCACGTTTAGCAACTTGAGGGTAACCAGATTATTTTGGGCATTACCTTTTTTTAGTAAAAAAAGATTGTCTGTTCCGAATTTCAAATTTAGGCGGTAAAGCGTAACAGACAGACAGACAGAGTTACTTTCGCATTTATAATATTAGTAGGGATAATTATGGGTACTTTTTTATAGTAAACAAAAAAATAGATTAAGAACCAATACAATACCAAAGGTCCACATGTCGCAGTAAATAAAGAAAATGTCATGATTATTATCGGAATTAATATCGGCTATTGATATTGTAAACCACTTTTTCCATAATCTAACTAACGGATTAATTAGTTATAGATACATTTTAATCCTATTGTGTCGGAGTTAGAAACGTGACACATTATAAACAATTGCACCACACACTTTCTAAGCGGACGCTCGCCAAGGGCGTCGTTGCACCGGTGGCAAAAGTGCGGCGTCGCGTCCGTCCGGCCACGGAACTCGAGTTTGCTCCGGCGCACCCATTGTTCCTCGGGGTGGCGGGACCGCCAATTGAAGGCCACATGTCGGCACAAAGTTAGATGCTACGATACAATTGCCTATGAATAAGTCAAACTTTAATATTAGTTAGTCTTTCAGGGATAATAAATGAATGGATGTCGGGTTTTGGATGACACTTTTATTTCTTCCGTGGCTGTTTAAGAGACTAAGGAAATGGTTAAAGGTATATTTTAGGCAACAGGCTAGCAACCTGTCAGCCAGTTACACCTGCCGACTTAAAACATGCTAGAAGTAACTACGAAACGTGAAATTATGAGTATCATAATACTGAAAATATAACACCCACGTTTATGCAATGCCAATTTTTTTTTTAAGTATTAAGTGCGCGTTTAGAGACTGAAAATGTTAGCATTTATTTGGGAGTTTATTTCCTGCGACCTTTTTCAAAGCGTACCTAATTCACATTTCTAGGAAAAAACACGAAATCATGTAAATCGTCGAATTAGTGAAAATTCTAGGCAAAGCTTCCGCTGTGGGCTTCATTCGGTGCCCTTTATAGCGCTTTCTGTTTTTAATAACACCTTCACCGCGCCACGTCAAACAACAACATTATAAAAACCGTCCATTCAAACGAAATTAACATTTAGGTCGTGGCAATTATACAAAAATTACCACACTGTGCATTAATTTAATAGACTCTTTACATCACGCGAGGTAAGGGGCAAAAAACAAAATGGGACACGCCGTAATGACGTGAAAAATAATTGTCACATTAATTATAGGCCACAAACGCTTGTCATGTGTAAAGGAGCTGTTGGGAAAATCGTGCTACTGAAAGTATTGGCCGTTTATAGCACGAGGTACCTATCCTATAGGATATTGATTAGATGACCTGATTTTGAAGCCTGAATTCGCAACTTCGGTATTTGGTTAAATATCAGAAGTGTCCGACAAAAAACGCGCGTTGCTGATGATGGATCACGAATTGGCCCAAATCATATCGAACTAATCTTGATATAAAGACGTGAGTAGATCCGTTTTATTCCACTGTGAGTGAGTCTCACTATCAGTGAGTCTGACGAGTGGTGTCGGGTTAGAAAAACACCTCTCCATTTTTTTCCGTCGATATCCTAAGAGGCGACAGGCTAGCAACCTGTCACTAGGTATTTATACCTCTTCAACTTATTTTTTAAGATTTTAAAGCATTTCGTGTGCTCTGTGTGTATGTAGGTATATGTACTAATTTGCTTACAATATCATCTAGAAACACAAGAAGACCATTTTTGACGACTATTTTGCTTACATTGACATCTAAAAACACAATGATACCATTTTAGACGAGTTCGAAATTATAAGGAAGGGAAGGGATCGAAATTTCACACCTCCTCAAGACACACCTTCATTTTGACCGGAAACCGGAAGTGTGGACCAAACCGATGATCGTTACCAAAGGAAACCGCTCGTTAGGGGCAACAAAGTTCAACAACCCCTTTAACAAATTTAACTATCAGTTAGTAAACAAATCTTAAACCTAACCTGAGTATTAAAATTTCACGGTGTTAAAATGTTTACCATAGCATTTTCCCTGTATTTATTAGGGTTTCATTTTTTCCCTTTACCATTTTACAAAAAAAAAATTAAATCAGTACACTTTTTTCTTTCATTTGAGTGGAAAGTGATTCTGTGCAGAAAGAACAAAAAACAGAAATTTCCAAAAAAAAGTATTGCAAAATGTTCACTCTGGAAAATAACGCAATAATTTTGGTTTTTATTTGTTCTTAAAACCTAGATCCAACGAATCGTATAAATAAGTGTCTGTCCAAAAGTGAATCGTCTTATATAGTCAAGAAGTAGAAACTCAACTACTTACGTTTAAAACTACCGTGAGACACAATGTCGAGCTAATCTCGTTATAAAAATGTAAGTGTATACTTTTCAGTTCACTGTAACCGTACGTTTATTCAATAACTAGCTTTCCGCCCGCGGCTCCGCCCGCGTGGAACTCGGTATATTGCGGTATAAAGCACAACTATAAGAAAACTTCTCGTTTCAAACGACACACGGCGCCATCGATCTATCATCTATCGATCGGTTATCGATTGATATCGATGTATCATCGATCGATTTAGATCTATCAAGCAAACTATATTTTTGTTTTCCCTCGGGAACATCAATTTTTTCCGGGATAAAAAGTAGCCTATGTCACTCTCCGTTCCCTAAACTATCTCTACCTAAAAAATCACGTCAATCCATCGCTCCGTTTAGCCGTGAAAGACGGACAAACAAACAAAGAAACAAACACACTTTCACATTTATATATTGGTACGGATGGTATAAACCAATGAAGTTATTCGTAAGCTGTAATAAAACAGCCGATAATCTGTCTTATTCCTCAGAAAGGCGGGTTAGTTACAAGTATGAAACGAAAATTGATTGACTGGCAGGCTTTACGGATCAAGCAGACTTTAGCGCAACCCCTCCAAATAAAAAGGACCAGAATATTTGTAATTCTAGACAAAAATGTAAATAATATCATAGAAAACGAGCTTGAAAACGAACGGAACGAATTCAAGTATGATCTACAAAACGCTACTTAAACGACCTATTTGAAAACTGTCGTCTAAAAAGTGGTCAAAATGGCTGGAATAAAAAGTGACGGCATTAAAAAATACATTCTGAAAATTTACTGTCGCATTAACCCTATTTCTGGAGATAAATTGAAAAGAAATAACACAAGTGGGAAATTGAGTTTTAATGAGTTTGGGTTTATTTTATTATTAACTACGAAGGAATCTCACACTGAAAGTTCTGTTAAGACGCTTATTACAATGATCTTTCTTGTACAAACATTTTAGTAATTCCATCGCCCGTTTGAAGTGGATATTTTGAAACTTAAGTAAGCTATGGTTTCCCGAAAGAACAAATGTTTAGTTAAGGCACCTACCACTTCTCACATAGGTACTTCTCACACTGTACCTACGATATCTCCTCATTTTTAGTAAGACAAATAAATAATTTAGGTACACAGTTTGGAGTTTTTGTCCATTTTTACACTTTTATGAGTACTTATGAAGCATTGGGATTTAATTTCGATCTCACACATTCAAGGAGACAACAATACTTGAACTGACCCATTCTCAAAGTTATTAAAAAACTTTTGAACGCGGCAGTTATTCAGAACGAACTTTCCAAAACAATGTAAGCGCAGCGAAGTTGTTTTGCCAATAATTCTCGTGTCTGCCGGACCCCCAAAAGCGATTAATGGGCTTGAATTTTTGTGAAAAAGCTATCATTAATCACTGCGAACCATTACCCTGCTACGTGCTGCCACAGAGTACGTGAACTCGTTTAAATACCTAACATTCTTAATTATGCTATCTTCCATCGTGAGTGGCCATTAACGACCGATCCCAATAATCAATCTATCGACGGTTTGCCGGATGGAGGTTTTGTTATTTTCCTGTCTAGAATTAGGAAATAAGCTAAACCAACGATTTACTAAATTGGGATGTGCCGTACCTAAATATAAAATACCTTATAATCCCCAGCGGATCAGTAGTACTAAGTTTTTTTTTTTCAAGTAGTGTAAACGGTAATGCATCAATCCAAGGATGTCACACATCCTTATCCTTACTAATATTATAAATCGGAAAGTGAGTTTGTTTGTTTGTTTGTTCCGCTTTCACGCCGTAACTCCTGTACCGATTGCTTTGAAATTTTGCAGACGTAGAGATAGAAGTCCGGATTAAATAATAGGGTACTTTTTATCCCGAAAGAAAAATTATGTTCCCGAGGGAACATTCGCTTTATATCGCAATAAAACCGAATTCCACGCGGGCGAAGCCGCGGGCGGAAGCTAGTTTATAATAATAACTTATTATTTCAACAGTAGAACAATCACTTACATATTATTTTTAGGTTACACCACTTTTTGTGAGTGTATGGTCTTCTGTTTTTAGAAGCGATTTTATTTTATCTTCAGCGACGCTCAAGTATATACCAATCTTTAAAAAAATTAAGTTCCCGGAGAAAGAACATGAGACTGTTTCGGCAATGTCAAAAATAACAAATTCATGAGAAGATAGTAAAAACTCGCGTTATCAGTTCGCTCCTCGTGATTAATGTTCAAGAAACTCGCCGGTCTTAAGGCGTCCCTTTAGTTTTAATAACGTTTTAGTGGAAAAACATTAAAATTAGTTACGACTGCAGGAATCCAGGGATTTTCGTTGATTGACGAGTTGGCCGTGGAGGAATGAAAAGGCATTTTTAATTAAAGGATTCGACGATTGTTACAGGTAGAATGTAAAGGTTACGTAAGCAAATAAGTACAGAGTCAAGAATAGATTTAATGGACCTGAACTAATTAACTTGCTTTTATAAATAGAACTGCCTGCACAGACAAAATTAACCGTGAGAGCCTTTAGTAGCTAGCTATTTAATTATTTGTATCTCTACATTATTCTCAAGAACTTAGGTTGGAAGAATTGGCCAAATCAAAATCCAACAGCAGTAAATGTCGAATCAATAAATTATACATACATATTCTTAGGCCTGTAATCCCAAGAGGGGTAGGCAGAGCACATGAATTCAAAAATCCAGTGCCACGTTTAGCAATGCCAGGGTAACCAGATGGTTAAACGTGATATTGCAGTGATAGGTCGCTAGCCCATCGCCCACAATACACTAACCCTTTCCAAGAGTCGACTCTTACGACACCCACGGGAAGAAAGGGGGAGGTGCTATTCTAACCCGGCACCACAAGAAGATATTATGCTGTAACGATACACAGATTATATTGGTTGACATTATTCAGCACCTACTTTGGTCATTTGGTTTGGTTTGGTTTGGTCATCTTTGACCCGGCTTCGGAAAAATTGGACCAATTGGATAGTAAATGTTTGTTAGTATTTAAATCTTGCACATTTCTATAACAAAATTGTACAAAAATTGTTAACTTTCCTGTAATACTCGTATTTTCTGTAATGGATGCAAGCTTTTTGATAACCTGTAGTTACTGATACCTAATTGTGTACTGGGTATGCCAAATTACAAGTCAATCAGACCAACCGTTCAGTAGTTCCTTCCAACAGAGACGGTCCTGGTTAGATCATCAGAACTCTACTACTATTGTATTTTTTGTGTTATGAAAAGACGTCTTTTGCAATTTGACGATCCTTCTGTGAATTACTTGTATCTGTCACGAAAATAAGTATACGAATTCCAAAATAAAAAAAATCTATAAATATCTATCTATTACGAGTTCTCACATGGATTGACGCAGAACAGCGCTATAAACATTGAGCTATACACGTTATGTTTTGTAATTCTACGCTGTTATCAGGAGCAAGATAATTGCTCGGTATAACTTTAATAATTGCCCCTTTGTGGAGAACACGTTAATCCTCAGCCCGATCGAGGCAGATAGCAGTCGTTATGGAGGCAGATGCTTGAATTATTCTGACTCGGATTGGCTGAGTATAATAGACTTACCATAACCAGAGACGATTGGTTCAACTAAAGGGCAAAGGCCAATGCCAAGTAATATCATGCACAATGCTACCATGTAGTACCTACCTATGTACTCGTATGTATAAAGATATCCTGTCTTTCGATGAAAATAATTTTCCAACAATAAATCTAAAATTATGGAGAAGTGACTGCGAAGCGTGAAAAAGTCATGGTTTATTCTGTCACGTTTCGAGTCCTCTTTTTGTGGAACTCCAATTTGGGAATGCAGGCGTGATTGTATGTTTTTATTTTGTATTTTTTCCAAACTAATTCATAAATTTCCCCTGAATAATTCTGGAACTGTAAATATATGTCAACTAATCCATTCGGGAACACAGGCGTGAATGTATGTATGTACGCAGAAGCTTTTAATAACCGACTTCAAAAAGGAAGCAGGTTTTCAATTCTACGTCTTTTTTTACATCACTTTAGTTTCATAATTAGTAATTCTCAAGTACAGTCAGCGTCTGATACATGGTTACACTTTGGTACTTTGTCACTGTGATCGCAGTGACAATTTCATGCGAGAGTTCAAATATGAGGTTAATTAGAAAAGGTACTAAAGTGTATACATGTATCAGACGCTGACTTTACGTAGGTACAATTTCAGAATAAAAATACAATTGAGAAAATCTGACAGCAGAAAACGACATAAAACTCTTTACTCGTACCGAACAAATGTTTATAAAATCTGAGAAGCGAAAAATCGCCGCCTAAATTAATTATTCTAGCCGTTGCTAGTGGCGTTGTGGCGTTCCACATTCTATAAAACTTTTTTCGGCGTAATCCCTTTTATTACAACTTCTCTTTATTTTTTAACCTTGACGGCTCTCACGCACAATAAAGGTAATGATTTGGATATAACTAGGACAGACTGCGCAAGGCTGACATACTCATGATATTGGAGCACGTCCCAATATTTAATCTACGGTTTAACTTATAAGAGATAGGAAAGCATATCAACTGTCATTTTCTTATCTCTAGTAATCCAAATCGTCGATAGATTGAATATTGAGACTGGTCGTAGGGCGATTGCCTGGAATTTATTCAGGGTTGCTGCATTTCTGGTATGCCCCACAAACAGACATCGAGTATTACAAAAGTCATTTGTTTAACATTGTGGTAATGTCGAAGGCGGATTGTAAAATCCGCCGTATTACATTACGCCTAGCCGTTTTGCAAAACAGCGCCGTTTTATAATGCGGCGGCTTAACGTTTAGCCGGATCGAATGCGGCTGAATAAAAAACCGCCGGAATGAATTCGGCGCTAAACGTTATTCATTACGGCTAGGCATAATGTAATACGGCGAGAGATTAGCCACCACTTTGTCGTTTTTAGTTCAGATTTTTAAGACTCGTGGCGCTGCCTAACATAAACAGTAGAGGATTTAGAGGTTATAATAGGTTAGATTACATTAGATTAGGTTAGGTTAGTTTATTTTATTTATATTTATTTTATTTAGCATTCTGTATTTTGTAAATATAGTTACCCTACAATTTTAGTAGTAGTACAATGCGGCTAAACGTGGGCCGCCTTATTGAAGAACGTATCGCAATGACAATCCGGCTGAACGTTGAGTCGCCGCATTACAAAACGGCGCTGTTTTGCAAAACGCCTGTCGTTTTACTCCACTCCGACTCAAATTAGTATGAGCAGTCAATTTAGCTTTCGGTTAAACAAAACCTGTGGCAAAATTATTCATCCTTTAGCTACGATGTCTTACAAACACATGGTCACCCTTATCGTAAACGAACGCTTCATTATTAGTTCGGAATTATTTGTGACCCATCATCGGGAGCAACACGCCACAGCTGCTGCGGATAAACGCGTATCAGTTTTTATATGTAAGGATATCATTTTACTATGATGTCTCACAGCATTTTAATGTTTAAAGCACTTCATGGCATATTCATAATTCATGTCACATTTACAACGCTCATCTCTATGGGCTCAGATGGTATAATAGGGGTTAAAAGCCTCAATCCTGACTTGTCTTTACACCATTGTTTGGTGGAGTGTCGTTCGGTTGCGGGAATTCTCATCGACTTGATTCCGAGCCGGGCTTAATTTAAATTGACTGCCTTTTCATCGAAATATAACTTAAACACAATCCTTAACCTGAAAAGCTATTTATTTTGGGCCCAAGTTTATTCGCGTTTAACTTTCGTCAACATTTATTTACGATTATATAAATTATTTTACAATTTCACGTTATTTTTGTATTATTAAAGCTTTGTTGGGTTTAGAATGACATTTCTCCGTGTCTTCCGTGGATGCCGTAAGAAGCGTCTGAGGAAATAGATTATTTTAGGCGAAAGGCTGGGAACCTATCACTACATATTGTACCTCTAAACATGAAATAGAGGCTTTGACTATGGCAGCGTTTTGTGTTATCTACCTACCCCTGTCGAACACAGACGTGATGTATGTTTGTTTATGGCACCTTCAGATGATAGGTGTATAGTTCTACTTGAGATTAAGTAGTAAAAAATCAGCAACTTTAACCCCTAATTATTTGATGATTATACTTTGAAACCATTGCATCTAATTGGAAAGGTAGGTATTTATAATTTATGACAAATAAATAGGCTTAACCGGTGACAAAACCGTGGGCAAGAGTTTGTTTACAAATAAAAAGAACAGCAGTTTATTTAACTAATGCCCAGAACTTTTCTAAAAATAACCGGAGTATCTTCGTCCGTCCCGAAATAACATTTTAATGAAGCGCAGACATTAGAAATTCAGTCTAAAATTCCCTGTTAGTAAACACACGGCTAAATATAATTATGGAATAAACGGACGCGGCCTGACTTGCCCTCTTACCACAAAAGGGCGTAACTACCGTGAATTTTCAATGAACATAATGCTCTTTTGTTCAAGCGTGTAGAGGCGTCCTCTACCGCGATGAATATTAAAGGACTGACACTTCGGACTTTGAGGGTAGATGGACAAATAAAAGATAACTTTCTGCTAATCCAGGTGAAACACCGACGTGTGAATCAGAAACAAGGAAATAAAAGATTTGTTCCATTTACGAGTATAATAATGCCAGGAGCATTTATGACCGACATAATTCATACAACAAATCCATGCTTTAACTAGTTAGAAAGATTCAACGTTATTATTAGCATTTAAAATTAAATCGCGTGTTTTCAAAAGTAAATAAGTATTCTACACTATAGGTGTGCTACAAATAAACGCCACACCAGCTAGCCTTGCTGAAATATTCTGTCAACATTTTGACGGGTAATTATTACAGTTCATTGGGTAGGGCACTAACTTTTAAAGATAGGACGTTTGGACCGCTAGAAGGACGTTGGGATAAACTGATAGACGACGTATCTACTCTGCTTGCACGCTGAGCATGATGCAAAGTATACAAACGTACCTATTTTATCTCGACAGAGGACAAAGCTTACTTCACTTTTCATCTTTGAGGCAGAAGTCGGCCTTTCTAATGAGATTAGGAGGGGAAAATATTTACACAATTTAGACACAACTTACAATAATTTTTGGTCTTCTTTTAAAAATGTACAAAAATAAAAAGGAACGAGCTTAACATTTTTGCAAAAAATCTCCGTTCCATTATGGATACATTGTTGTTGTTGTTAACCAAGAATTTTTTTAATCAAAATTAATACAAATCATCAAAATCTGAGTAGGGTGATTTAGCCAGTTTACCGGCCCCCCCGGCTATCGGCCATTTCACCGTTATAATGCAATAATAAGAAAACTTTACCTTACCGTTTCAAAAAAATACTTTTCTCGAATAAAGTGTTTTATCACCTACGCCTCCTAAAATTATTAAGTTTATATCGCTTCTAATGTCTCGTCAGCGCGTGAACCAAGATTAACCGATGTAAACGAGTGTCAAAATTAGCAAAAAAATAGTGGATGACATTTTATTGAAGGCAGGATAAATTGTTGTTTCCTTGGTTTTTGACACATTGTTATTACTTGTGCGCGTAGTTTATTAGTTGAAGTAATACTATTCTGAGTAAAATCTGTAAAGTAATTAGTAAAATCGTTTAAAATGTGGTGGTCGGATTACTCGATTCCAATTAGTCGTGTAACTTAGCCATCGGCCCCCCGGCCGATAAGTCACGCATGGGTCCTTATTTTGGATTAATTATTTTCACTACTAAATGAGAACCTATCATGTAAAAGTGTCGTTAAATGCTTATTTTGATACAAGCTCAGTATTGTATTTAGATGTCGGCCGCATGCTTCTTAACAAAAACATCGTTAAAATTGTCTTTCCATTGTTTCGAATTTGACGGCCGATAGCTAAATTATATTTAACCACTTATCGGCCCAGCTAAATTAGAGTGGCCGGTAAACTGCAACATTTGGCTGAGTTTTCGGCCGTCAATAAAAAAGCTAAATAAATTTATCTTATCGAACTATTCCTTAAATCAAATTTTGTCTACGTTTGGATGCAAGTGTAAAATAACCATTATTGTTCGTTTTACGTAAACAGATTTTAAAAGGAATGGTTTAAAAGAATGGCCGAAAATAGGTACAAATATTTTTAGCTATCGGACACACAGTGAAATATCCGAAAAAATCAAAAACAAAAATAAAAAACAAAAAAAAAGTTTAAAAATCGAAATTCAAATTGTAGGCGAAGATGAAGCTTTAAATTAAAAGAAAATTTGGCAAGTGTTATAAATCAAGAAGAATATATTAATGATTACGATTGATTTGTTCTTTTTAAAATGAATCTTATCGTTTATGAAATAAGGCTCATTTTAGAAACGCAAACTAGTGGCCGATAGCTGGTTAAATAAGCGGCCGTTATCTAGAACAGGCGGCCGATAGCTGGCTAAATCGCAGTTTTCTGATATTTTTACTAATAAAAAATAAACCATGCTTTTGATGGCCAAAAAAGGTACAGAATCAAAAACGGCAATATATTATTAGTTTATATAAATTACAGCAGATATTTTTTTTCGAAAAGATCATTAAAAAAAATGCATCTGAACTCAAAATTTCACTTAAGTGGCCGATAACTGGCTAAATCACCCTATTACTTTTTTGTTTTGAAAAATGTAAATCAACAAAGTTTGGTTTACCCCGACATGTCGTCTTGTAATTTTCTTATCGCCACCCTTTCACTTTCATTTTTATTATTAATCTAAGGTAGCTTTGTGGAATTGATTCTCAAACAATCACATCTTCACGAGACATCACATGTGACCCAAATTATAATATGACCTATTGACATTCAAGTATTAATTTTCTAGAATAGATAATTTAATAAAGCAAGAGTAAACCAAGAAGAATTAATGTACCTTGACAGCAAATCATAAAATTAATGAAAACAAATTGCGTCGACTCCGTCTCGACTGGTAACGAAGTGGCTGAATCCAGCCAAATTTGCTAAATTTGGATAAATTTGAAAATCATAAAGCACTGTGTAAAGAGTTTTCTTATCTAATTTAAATGGTACGTACTTACTACTTAACGCGCATGTCATTCAGCTTTAAAAATATAGTAATGATAATTATTAACTAAAACTATGTTTTAATCTTCTCATATTTGCCTTCCTTAAATTATCAATAATTATTTACAATTGTACAGAATAATGTTTTAATTTATTTTACGAATACTCTATTCCTTAGTTGATACTCCAAAGACGCAGAACAAAATGTTATTTTAAATCATTGTATTGGAATAGTGAGATTAAGGAAAACACCTTCTTTTCCATCAACCGGCATTTAACACAATCCTGTTCTATCTATAGACAAACACGTTTATTTACCTTCAATTAATAAGCACCTATTGAAGATCCTCCCTCCCACGGCCGTCCGTGCGTCTGGCCGAAACAATACGAATCACGTCGAATCAATCGACCCTTAATTGCTTTATCAAATCCATTCCCCAAATCTCCTCGAGCGTTTTATCTTAATTAGATTCCTAGTTAAGTCGTTAATAGGTTAAAGACCGTCATTTTAAGGGCAGTCGACCGAAACGAGTGGATATTCAAGCCGCACAAAAGTTGTATCTCTTACTCATTGTTTGAAACTCTCACCACCACTTAATTAAAGCTTTATCGAATTCCCCAAAGTCTATTGAAAAGGGAAAAGGAATTACAATGCTAATGGAGTCTTTGCCTTACGGCCAACTTCAATTTCTTCCTTGATGATATTTCCAAATGAATCTGATGGAAGTTTCTGTTATCGCCTCAGTTTTAGCGAGTTAATCAACACGGTAACCTTAAGTGCTTTGTGGCGCCGCGCGCGGACAATTAAAAATCATTTATTTATCTAATAATCAAGTTTGCATGCCGAGGGGGCTTGATTTGCTTCACTTATTAATTATTAACGAACTCTCCGAAAGTAATCTGGAACCCAAATCTGTGTTTGTTCCACGAGTATTGTTGTTGATCAGAAATATTTACTCAGGATATGAAGTAACTTCTTACATAAACTTCGTTTATGAAATTATGAGGAGACGAACGAATACGTCGCCTACCTGACGTATAGGTACAATTTGTATCCTAATCGAGCCAGAATAATCGATTATAACGTTTTATCTTGGTTCAATTAACTCGGGTCCTAATTTATCATGGCAACAGGTCGAAGGTGCGCTCCATTACGCAGCCTTACGAACGTCACAATTGAATTTTCTCTTACCTTCCGAAATAGTTCCGGTTTAGTGAACTTCGCCGATTTTTTTTCAACGCATCATAAGAAATATTTTTCTATTTTTTACTTTGATCACTTTAAAAAATTAACCTGTAAGCTCAAAAAAATGCTTAAATGAATCCACAAGTCCAAGGTCTAATTACTCGTATATTTTGACAGTAAAATCCATCATTTTGCAGTATCCATTTAGTGCTAGAATTATGACTTATGACCTTTTAGTGGAGTAGCGTACGCTACCCAGAGTCCGTTAGGCTACTAATGGACTATGGATTTTAGAACTTTTTTTTTATTTCAGGGCTTTCCTAAGGATCCTGTGTGTGTGTTGCCCTCGCAAGCTGCGGCGGAAGTACCAGCCGCAGCTGCGCTCCAAGCAGTCACAGGTACGATTACAGGTCACTACCATTCACTAGTTTCTCGCTAATAAGTCACCGGCTATACGCAGACTCATTTATTAAATATTAAAATAGATATACAGGGTGCTTGGCGCATCGTGTGCCAAAGTAATTTGGCTGATTTCAAATGACTGATGATTTCCTATATATTCAGCCCTAATACGTTCCATGCCAGGCGGTTACTTTAATATCAATTTTTGTAGTCACCAAAAAACCCAAATTACTACATTAAACTCAATAAAAAAACGATTATACTGTGTCGGTTTAGGTACTTAAATTAAAGTAAA
The DNA here is from genome assembly GCA_005406045.1 of Adoxophyes honmai. Taxonomy (NCBI): domain Eukaryota; kingdom Metazoa; phylum Arthropoda; class Insecta; order Lepidoptera; family Tortricidae; genus Adoxophyes; species Adoxophyes honmai. The sequence continues at coordinate 520,250 of BHDV01003590.1, read as the reverse complement.
CAAACTTTATGTCAGATTTGACAGGTTAAGAACGTTTTTTTTTACCACCCAACTTTTTTCGGATGTTCAAATAGTTTAACAAAGGAATCTTCGTAATATTTATTGATCTGATGAACGTTATTGTTTTCATTCCGATTGTTTCTGGTATTAGGTAAATTTAGGCACCAAGAAAATATTTTTTATTGTTTCCTTCCTTTGCTAAACATTTTGAATATCCGAAAAAAGTTGGGTAGTAAAAAAAAATGTTCTTAACCTGTCAAATCTGACATAAAGTTTGTTTGCTTTAATTTAAGTACCTAAACCGACACAGTATAGGTGTAGCCTCAAAATAACAATCTTATTTTAAAGTGCATGGAGGAAGGGCATACCAAATCCAATTTCACTGATTAATGTCATCTAGTTTTTTAAATTCAGCATTGAAGCTTTTCGAAAAGTTAAAAATGTAACGTATTATGGGGGCTGAATAGGAAATGACCCCTTCTATCCGCAAAATTACTTTGGCACAAGGTGCGCCAAACACCCTGTATAACTCCTTCGATAAAAAAGACGAATGTCTCAAATAGCTTCAAAATGTCATTCTGCGTGCAGTTGTATAATTTAAATGCTATGATTTTTAACGTAGATTAGCAGCTAACGATTTTGGTTTGACAACCTAAAGACAATGCTTGTAATAATGGACTCTCCAATCTAACTACGTATCTCTAGCCTGCCGTGATAAATAGAAAAGTTGTATACTTTACACAGAAAATATTTTTACTCAAACTCGGCAGGCAGCGGCACAAGACTGGGAAATTGAAATAAGTAGCTTTGGTGGGAGATAAAAAAACTATTATGAAAATATATTGAACCAGCTATTGAAAATAATTTCTGCAAATTTTTTCTGTGTTCTATTGAGGTACTTTAAAATTTCATCGTAACTACTACTTAGTCTTATACATAATTAATGCAAACTTTGTTCAAGTTTTTCGTATCTTGTTAAAAGTTTTATAGATTTCTTTCATAGTTTCATTTGAAAAGCTCTTGCTATTAAGAAAAAACTTAACGTTCTCATAAAATTTGAGTAAAATAGTGTTATTTTGTTTATTTTACGTCTGTTAGACTGAGCGCCCCATTAGTGACATTTTTAATTAATTTCTACTAAGTTGCGAATGATGTGCTTTTTACTTAGATTTGGTTGTTTTATTTCAGTTCCGCTCGACTCGTCGCTATTACTCATCGAGCGAACTAACGGGGATACAGCAGATTAGGCAAAACTCCTGCGAACAGACTTACATATAGCAACTCGGCTTCCCTTTGTACACGCTTCGTATTCACTCCAAACTTCCAAGTGCCTTGTTGAGAGATATCCTCAATTCTTTCTTGAAACTTTGCGCAAATTAAACATCTTCAAGTAATGGATCAATGGACATAACCTTACAGACGTTGTTTTATAGATAGATAGGTTTTCTGAAAACTGAACAACATCGAAACAGTGATGTTGGTAGAGGTACGTGTGGATTTGTATGACTTCACATGTTGCACCGTGACCCAGTATTAATTATGTCTTTGAGCACTCTTAAACATTCGCGCATGCAAACAGATGCAAGTGACACATCCTGGGAGCATGTTACTAAAGCATACGAGCTATTTACATTTATATATGAAATATACATTTCGAAAACGCTTTGCAGCTTTGAAAACGTTTTCGTGTTTTAAAAAGACTTAATGAATAGCTGGGCTCGCAGACGGTATGTCCTCGCCTGGCCTTTTAAACGTCATGTTCTATATCTGTAACTTTGTATGTGCACTTGGTTTTCCAAATTAAAGGTTTCCCTTCGCAATGCTCTGTAATCCCACTTGTAAGCCACTGTTTCAATTGTTATGTCAACCGTGTGTGTCCCAACATTGCATGTATCGTCACGAAGAGCAAACATCAATTACCACGCAAATATCTGTCTCATTTATACATGTGATTCTTTTAGCGCCATCGAAAACTTTACATTTGTAATCCCGGTAACATTGTTCAGCTTACTATAACTTGACGCGCTTGCAAAGTCGAACCTTCCAATGATACAATAGTTTGTTGTATACATTTAACGTAAAACTGGTGGCGTGAGCTACATTAGCTACGCGGAAAGGCTACAAAACTTCGGAATTCCGTGTCAGTTCCTTGCGTCACCTCAGATTAACGGGCTCACGACAAACATTTGCGTAGCTTCCTAATTGCGACTCACACAAATGTTTACCCTAAGTTCGATAATGTGGGCTAGGGTAAGCTAAACAATGATTAAATGTTTAAAAGGACTCTCTTTATTTAACCGGCACGTACAGTTGAGAGTACACGCGAAGTTAGATAGACTTTGCTCGCCACAACTCGACTACTTTCCCTCTGTAATGTATCTAAATGTTGTTTACTGAATTGATCGTGCCCTAAACAACTTATTCCGGCCTCTGCCTACGCAAGGGGCTCAACGTTTAAATCATAAATACGGCCGTCAGCTGAGAAGTAGGTAAAAAACTTTTTTATCATTTACATTGAATACTTTTAATCGTGGGTGGAGACTCTTCTCCGTCGACAGCCACAGATATGCGTAATAACGATTCTAAAAGTGACTAAGTCGTTTGCGTTGGCAGATCCCGGATTACCATGTCAAGGCTATCCGAATCATGTTTCAGTTGGCTCAGTATCCGTTTTGCGTTGCAGTACCCGGTGTCAACGATGATGTACTCGTCGGTGTCACAGCACGAGATGTGTCGTTTGTGACGGCAGGCGCGCGCGGGCACGTGCCGGCCGTCGCGCGCGCGATGCTCCTGATGCCGCGACCCGTTGGACGCGCGCCCGCGTTCCAACAAGCGAAACTCAAGGCACTACCCGGACTCATACCGCATGAGAACTTTAGAACATTCCTTCGACAATCCCATCCCCTGTGTGGATAGGCACGTGTGCCCGGACACGGTGCCCTATTGCCCGGACTCCGAGTCCAGTGAAGTGAGCATGGAGAGTGACAGTCGGCACCAGTCGTTCAAACGAAACGTGAGCAAGAAAGTCACGTATCAAACCAAAGCTGAAGTGATCTCGAGTTAAACTTTGTGTCGTGGTTTAATTTTAGGCCCCTAAATGTGCTTGGCTTATTTAAAAAGTGACAAGACAAAATTCATGGATGCATTAAATACAGTCATTTTTTAAATAGGCGTAGTGTAGAGTCAACAAATTAGATTAGAAACGTAAAGATAGTCGTTAAATCTTATCGATGGTTGTATTATTTTCTAGTCATTTTAAGGTCTAATCTGTTGTTCTTGTCGTAAACCTCCACAGAATTTACTTAGAATTTCACAGAATATACCTACGTACTTAAAAAATGTGTAGTATAGATGTGTTACCAGACATTGTTTTCTGATTTTCTAACCTTGGTTCAAATAAACATTTTTGCCGCAGAACATAGAATGTTTCAATTGTTAACGCAAACTTGTGAGACAGTGATGGTTGCTGTAGTGGTTCACAATAAGAAAGTAAGAACAGACCGACCGTTATCCAGTGAAAATTAATTTCCAATCAGGAGCTGTGATTTACTGATTAGTTGTATATATTAACGTTTGTACATATATATATTGATCCTATCTTGCCTGTACCTACATGCTTCTCATAGCATCGTGTAATGGAAATTGGGAAGTAATACGCTTTCAGAAAATTGTAAATATTGTAAATATTCATACATTCCAAATACTCAAACGGTAGCAATACGTCAATTATTTAATGCTTGTTTATTTAATTGTTATCAACCTTAAAGGTTTATTATGTATATCGCGTGTATTAAAATTATTGAGGTCTAATAAATATTTTAATTATGTGGAATGTAAAGTTTGATGCCTCAGCAGAGGTGATTCCTTACCTAGTAAGAAAAATATGCATGTTAATTGTTTGTAATCGTTTTAAATAATTTAATCTCATGTTAACAAGTGAATTAGAGGAGGTACAGTATTATACATTGATTGTTTGTAACCAAAATAACTACTTTCATTGTTAGCTTTTGGCGACCTCACAGGTAAATTAAACCCTGAGGTTCCGCTGAATGATCCGTGCGTTTAACCTCGCTTTATAATTATTTAGAGGCTCCCTCATTCTCTTGGCTGTTTCAAACACATTCCCACTGACGTACAAATTGTATCAAATCGCTGAAACACTAAACATCACTCTATTTTTTACTAAAATGATGACGCGAATGGAATTTGTTTTTATAAAATAGGCCAGATTTTGTCTCCTTTTTGAGCCGCTTGAGTTTTTCAACTTATCAATTAGCATTAAAGATTTTTGTTACATCTAGTCAGAGATGCTTTTATTTTTGTAAGGTATTTTTTAATGATATGTTTGGATTTAGAGTTCAGAACTGGAAATACTGTCGAAAATGTTAGATTAGTTAATTTTTTAGCTTTATTTACTCAGCGGCACAAAATATTGCGGTAGCGAAAAATTTTTGCAATTTTTCCGCGATTTTGTTGTTTATTATGTCAGTGTTACCCAATTTAATCTGGAAATTAATTTACCTACCTTACCGAAACCATGCAATCTACCTACTAAATTTAATTAATATTTACTCCCAAATAACACATAGAATTAGGCTGACAAATGGAATACCTCCTACGTACCTATACGTTTTTCCTAAAGTTGAAACAGATACATCCGATTTATATTCCATAACGATTATTGGTTTCGAATGATGATTACCGGAACTATCTCTTTTTTTTTCAAAATAAAAATTACGGTGAAAATAAGGGTGCATTGGGTACTTTTCAATTTTAGCCTAATTTTATGTACCTATCATAATGAAGAGCTTAAGTTCAAACTCAAACTAATTCAACTGAAAACATAAATACTACAACTGTATTACATTGTTGTCATTGATTTCAAGTATGTATGTAAAACTCTTTATTGTACAAAACACACAAAAATAACAAGTACAGATTGAATTTCTCCAATTTTGAAGTTAAGCGACTCAAACACAACAGATTAAATATCGATTGAATTTAGTAGGAACCACTTGTTACTGGAAAATACTATACCATTACTTTGTTAAATTTAGGTAAAGCATCATATAGACTCATCCTTTTAAGTTCGCCATATTTGTCAAATTGAACGTTTGCTGTACTATATCTAAGTACTTCTCGATAAACATTATTGAATATGCGATTGTGAATAAAATGTGTAAATTTATAGAAAAATTTGAAACGGGTTGTCGTATAAATTTATATAAATTATTTTTTTCTAACAACGGTTTTTTAATCTCAACCCTTCACCTTTTAAAATAAGAAACGCCGAGGCTCTCATTCTAGAAGTTTTCCTAAGAAAACTCGAATTCTCGTAACTTTTAAAGCTTGGCTTTTAGGTATAAAAAGAAAGCACAATATCAATTCTTATAAAACTTCACAGATAGTATTCCACGGTCGTGCGGAGCTGTTTTCTATTTGTAGTCCCCACGCCAGCACCTGGCACGAACATCTTACCTGTATTGAATACGAGAGTCAAGAATTCCTGGTAGAACTAAACTACAGATAGATTTAAGCCACGCGATATTATTGAAACGATCGTTGAGTAAAAATAATCACGTACTTCGGAGCACGAAGCAAGATATCTGTAGTGGGCGTAATGGCAATACAATGATACATTATTAACCTTATGGCCAGAAAAACTTACCATTTTTTTTCATACACATTAATAATTGAGGTACACTTCCTTGAAACATGAACATCTACTGCCTGCTGCGTATGCTTAAAGATCAATCTGTACCAAACTTTTGGACGGCTTATTATTATGGTTTGGTCATATCATCTCTCAAGAAGATTTACTAAACAAATTTATACGGGGAATGTGCATGGAGAGGGGAAGACCTAGACGGACGTTCCATGACCAAATCCCAGATGTTTTAGAAACAGGTCAGATCAAGAGTACCCGAAACCGACGAGCATGTATGAGGAGATTAATGAATGAGGATTAAGCTAAAGAAGTATGTCAGGATCGTAGCGAGTCGAACAAAGTAGTCTCTCCCTACCCCTTTGGGAAAGAGGCGTGACGTTATATGTATTATTAGTGTATTTCTTTTTTAATTTTTGAGGTTAACGTTTCCAAAAATTTGTGAGACTGGAAAGCACTAGCTATGTTCCGGCATACCAAAGATTAAAGGATCTGGAAGAACAGTACTGACGTAAGAAATTAATAAATAAGTGAGCGCAATAGAATTTAACTGCTTACTGCCGCTGTTGCCGGCAGTGCATTTGTACATTATTTATAACTTGGCGAACGTTACTAGTTCGGTTTTAAGTTTCGAAACAACCTTTATAGGTTTACTACGACATTACATTCTACCAGTTTTTAAGCAGCTTTATTCTATTTTGACCTCTTTTTAGGGTTTATTTTCAAGTAAGGGGAGGCTTTTTGTTCAAATGACCTCAGGATATTTATCAATAAATATGTTTTTACGTAATAAACTGTGTAGTATCTGGTTTAAAATAAAACTTCAACATTTCTTCTATGGATGTCGTAAGAGGCAACTAAAGAAAATGGGTAAAAAAGGTAGGTATGTTTTAGGCGATAGGCTAGCAACCTGTCACTAATTTACTTCTTTTCTCTAACTTGGTGCCTAAAAATGCTATACCTATGCTAATGCTGATAGTGCTGCGAAGCCTGAAATAGTTCATGGCTTTGTATGTAAAGCGTTTGGGGTACTCTTTCACCGTGATTTAAGTATTAAAAGCTTCCAAATGATGTACGAAACAAACAATAACTCATCATCATATCAGCCCCAGAAAGTCTATCTTTGAATATACGTCTCCCCTACTATGCTACTATTGTACATAAAAACATTATAACTACAACGAAAAAAGTAGCACCTTTATAATATAAATTAAACTCTTTTTGGTCGAACTATACCTACTCATCTTTTATTTCTACGGCTCTATCTACATCTAAGGAAATCCACTTAGCTGCTAAACAACTGAAAATGCTTATTCTAGGCTAAAAATATCATTACCTTCACATTACAGAAGTTAACAATTGCGATATAGTACCATTGTAATTAGTAATCCTTAAGGGTCAATTCCCACCAAAAGAGCAGCGCAGCGCGGCGTAGCGCAGCGACCCGCTCCGTGGAGAATGCGCGACGATTCCGGCGACTGTTCGAGAAGCCGCTGGAATGCGTAGGAAGTCGCTGGAATTTACATAATTATTGACATATTGACATATGTATTGACAGCGGCCGTCGCGACTGCTCGAGCATCCTCGGGCATTCCTGCGAAGGCTCGCGCAGTCGCACGGCTTCGTTTATGGAATGCGTTGTTATCACCATGGATACGCGGGTATGCGCGCGCATCGTTAGAGTTTCTCATGCGATAATAAGTGTTATAGTAATGAAAATAAAGTTGAAATTCTCATTCCACGGAGCGGGTCGCTGCGCTACGCCGCGCTGCGCTGCTCTTTTGGTGGGAATTGACCCTTAAGGATTGACCTGTTTTGGCACATGATTTCAAATCAATAGAATAAATAACAAAAGCTATCGCGCTGCTGTGATCAATACATTAGAGTGCGCTAGCCACCAGCGATTAAATTTGTGTTTAAAAGCTATTCATCAAAGCATGGATTACATTTTAAAATCTGTTTCGCTCACATAACTTCCCACAGAGAATATTTACTATTTACCAGTGTTTATTTCACCGTGTAGTGCCGGGTTAGAATAGCAGCTCCCCCTTTCTTCCCGTGGGTGTCGTAAAAGTCGACTCTGGGAAAGGGTTAGTGTATTGTGGACGATGGGCTAGCAACCTGTCACTACAATATCACATTTAACCATCTGGTTACCCTGAAATTGCTAAACGTGGCACTGAACTTTTGAATTTATGTGCTCTGCCTAACCCTCTTGGGAATACAGGCGTGAGAATATGTATGTATGTATTTCAGAGGAAAATGTGGTCTAACGGCAAACTTAGGTATGAAATAGTTTCACACTGTATCGAGTACTGTAGTAAGTTTCCTGTCCGGTGTCGGGGTGGAATAATACTTCTCCATTTCTTCCGTGGATGCCGTAAAAGGCCACTAAGGAAATAGGTTAAGGTATGCTTTATGATCCAGTCAGTAAAGACGAGTTAAAGGGGTTACCTGGAACGTTTTCCGGGAGTTTTGAAAATTGGTGAATTTATAGATTTTGATGTGCTCTTTCCGAATTTCAACTTTGCCACCTCGTATCTTTGCCGCTAACGCCGCCATATTGGAAAAATGGCGCGTAACAGCAGTTTTTTGACAATATCTCCTGTCTGACTCATTTTACGATAAAACAGTGTATGACAAAATAAAACTAGAGGCAATTTCCTACAATTTGTGTTTTAGTGTTTATTTCATAAAGTCAATAGTTTTTGCGTACGAGCGCCACAAAGTACACTTCGCAAATTGTGTTGGTAAGCGCATAACTCAACAACGCCTGGACCAATTTGGCCAATTCTTTTTTTAACATGTTTGTCGAAGTTCAGGGAAAATTTATACGGTGAGAAAGTATTAAAAATATCGAAAATATTGTTATCCTATACAAACTTTATCGACTCCTAAAAACAGTAAGCATCGTAGGATTTCAGACATCTTACGCGTTTTTGGTAAAATGGTCTCTAGTTTAGCTCAAAAAAGACGCAAGCGCCGCAAAATTTCATACGTCTCACGCTTTTTTGCGAGCAAAATAGAAGTGCCTATTTCGTTCATTATACGATCACTGAAGTCGGTAAAGTGATAGTTTCTTTCATATTGTTAATGAATTAGCCCTTAGATATTTATAACTCCCTAAGATATGGCTGTCAAAACCTCTATTGAATGACAAAAGACAAGCTGAGTTTTTCGTGGAGTAGTGTTAGAGTACACTTTGTGGCGCTCGTACGCCAAAACTATTGACTTTATGAAATAAGCAAAAATTGTAGGAAATTGTCTCTAGTTTTATTTTGTAATAGACTGCTTTATCTTAAAATGAGTCAGACAGGAGATATTGTCAAAAAACTGCTTTCACGCGCCATTTTTCCAATATGGCGGCGTTAGCGGCAAAGATACGAGGTGGCAAAGTTGAAATTCAGAAAGAGCACGTCAAAATCTATAATATTACCAATTTTCAAAACTCCCGGAAAATTTTCCAGGCAAAACTACCCACTGATCACACTATTAGGCGACAGGTTGGAAATTGTCACTATTATACCTCATTCATCAATATTTCCATCAAAATTTTATGCTAAAAGTGATGTGAAGCGTGAAATAGTCATAGTTCTGAATTTATAGCGTTTCATATGCTATACCTACCCCATTTGGGAATACAGACGTGATGTATTTATATAAGTTTACATTTCAAAGAAAAATATGATCAAATATCAAACATAGGTACCAAATAATTCACACTGTATCAAGTATTTAGCACGGATCTTTAAAACGCTACAGCCAATTACGCCCAATGCTTTCACTAAAGACCCAATAAAAATCTTACAAAAAGCGTTTTCTATTTACATAGCCAATTTGTCTACCGTAATTGCAGTCTCAAACGAACTGCCTTCGTACAGAGTAAATAAATCTTTATTCAATTTAAACTTGCTGAATAAGCACTCTTTGGCGTGCTGCTGCAAGAAATCTTTGCCAGAACTTTGAGGGCGGTAGCGTGCCATTGACGAGTTCCCACTTTAAGAAATCACACGAAGTTTTTTCACAGCATTAATTAGTGGGTAGATAGCTTGCAATATTTTTAAGTTTACAGTGAAATCGAGTTTTCGGTTTCGCCGTGTAGTGGAGGGGTTAAAAAGACACCTCTCCATCCTCCATCTCCTCTATGGATGTCGTAAGTGGCGTCTAAGGAAATAGGTAGGTATACGTTAGGCGACACACTAGCAACGTGTCATTATAACTGGAAACAGAAACTTAAGTAAAACCTAAAAAATATCCTAGAGGTGGCTACAAAACGTGAATTAGTCATATGTATATATAAGTCAGATCGTGTACTTTCCCTATCCCTTTGAGAGAGCAGGCGTGATGTATGTAGTGGATAATATTTTATGGAGTAGTGGATACCCAGATGAATATATGTAGTTACTTCTATAAAGTAGATACTACTTCGAGGAAATACTTTCATTCACGTAGATTAAAATTTAACTCTACCTGTCAATGTCTAACTTTCGTCTAATAAGAGACGTCAGAGAATTTCCTCACACACTGCGTATTGCCTAGCTAAGCCAAATATTTAAATCTATAACCCCAAATAAAAATATAAGAACCTAAGATACCCCAAAATTATATTCTTATGAGTCAGTTGTTGCATACCATTATTTTTTAATGGCTCATACTATTAAATGTGTCAGCTGAAAGCAAATCGCGCCCGTAAATAGATCACGTCACAAAAACTTAGCTATGTGGCCGTGCCACTGCCGATACGTCATCCTTTTTATGCTTTTTATCGCAGGGTTTCGCCATCGCCTTTAAAATTGCATTTGGAAGCCATGACTAGCCTTATCTTCACACCCTATTGGCCATGAGGCCTTTATTCACTAAATCGATTGCACGCTCTGCCTATATTTCAGCACAGCTGATAAAGGAGAATTATTTTCCTGATGCAGAACTTTACTACTGAACGAATTCTAAATCGAGACTTTAGAAAAGACGCGCGATCTATTACAAAAAATAATATTCTACGTATCTAAGTTTAACATTTTAACGTTGTAGGGACTATTAACAGCCAATCCCAACATTCAATCTATTGACGGTTTACTACTAGAGATTGGAAAATAACAGATAATGTACCTAATATGGGCGTTACGTGATCTTTCTATTTCTAGTAAGCTAGACGTGATATTTTCTACTTCACGTTTCGTATGCTCTGCCTGCCCCATTCGGGAACACGGCTTGATGTTTGTACCTATGCGTCTGGTACCTACCAATTTTTTTTTCAAATTTTCCATCTACGGACTCGTGGTCCGTAGCTTGATGATTTTAGAGATTTTTTTTTATTTTAGGCAATACTGTGCACTCCGCGAAAAGACACAGTACTGTGTCTACTTTGTCTGGTATCAATTTTAGCCCACCAGGTTAATTTACGACATTTTTCCACAGACTCCAAAATACTTTAAGCCGGAATCTCTTTTCTACGTAAATGTATATGCGTGAAGTCTACGTCAGAATCCGTGTGGGTATAAAAATCATAAAACAGATTTAAAAGAATTTGAAAGTTCAATTAAATTAGTGGACAAACTCATTAAAGCGGCGAACTCCGAGGCGTTCGCTTCCCGGCGGACGGTGAATACTTAAAAATTAAATTAATTTAAGAAGTTGACAATGTTGATTGCTTATTAGGATTACTTTGTATCTCATTCTCGGGATTTCTTTTAATAATGGAAATGTAACTTTGTGTAAATTAGCTTCGGAGGTCTATCGCGAGTTTGGGAGACAAAATTCTTAAAGATGCATACATCACGCTTGTATTCCCTAATGGGATAGGCAGAGCACGCGAAATGCTGCATAGCAAACCATGACTATTTCATGTTTCGAAGCCACGTCTAGCATTTTTATAGGTTTAATTGTTTAGTTAAATCAAACTGTATAAAATAAAGTTCTAATGTCTGACTTTTCTCTTTCTATGGAAAGTTTGCGGGTTCTCAAGATTTTTAGGCAAAGATGTAGACAAACAGACCAGCAGGCTTACACGGCAAGAAGGAAATTTAGTGGCGCACAAGTAAGGCCGGCGACATAGTTACATAATTATGGAATTCCGTTTTGGAATCTCGATTCGGAATCTCGAATTGGACTGTCCGAACGCACTAAATCCACACGACATCTATGGACCAGCCACATACATTCGTAAAAATTCCGTTCGGAATTCCGAACGGAAAACTTCCGTCTGTAGCTGGTCCATAGGTTTGTATGGATCGACTGCGTTCGATTTTCCGATTCGAGATTCCGAAACGGAATTTTTCCGAATGTATGTGGCCGGCCTTAAACTACACCTGTCGCTGTCTTACTATAGACGTCAGAAAATAAAAGGTAGTCTATCTTGCGCGTGAGTCGACTCGCACAAGTTGCTCTTCTAAAGCCTACAGGAAGTGGGTAGTTTGTGTGTCATCATTGATAACATTGGATAACTATTTACTTACTATCTTTTCTTGAGTATTGTTCTTAAATTCAAATGAGCAGCAAATATGATAGCAGTTCCATATAATCAGTTGGTCAGAAAAACCGACTAATTTATTTTCATACGCTGCCATCAGGAAAAAATCCCTACAACCTCAAAGTCGTAGTTTAAAATTACAGCTTTTCACCCTTCGACGCTGCAACAACTATGAAAATAAAATAGTCATTCAGAAAGAATAGCGCCATACAGCGACGTTTTTTAATCTGAAACTGTACCTCTTTTTACAAACAAATAGGTGCCCTTTACGTAGAACTTATAGGTACAAAAATAAAAAAATATGTGCCTTATATCCTAAACTCGATAAAATAAATCAAAGGACTGCCTGATTCTGTTTAAAAAAACACGTTTTTCCTAAACAAATCGTCCTATTTTCTCCGCGCCTCCTTCATTAGGCCCGACTCGATTATAAACGACTAAATAAAAATAAAGGCCACAAAGAGCGAAGTTTGCGCTGCGGGTCCTTTGTGAGCTTTTTATCAGCTTGTCTACAAAGATTCGAGTAAAAGCTGTCTAGTTTGAGAGGACAAAGTGCCGTAAGTGACTCTTGCTCGTTCGTGTTCACTTTAATTGTCTTTATTTGTTAACCAGTTGCAGGGATAACATGTGGCGTTTAGGAGTTAGTTAACAGCCTACAATGGTACAGCAGCAGCCGACTTGTCACTACGACACTACTGGTATATGTATACCTCTCCATTTCTTTTGTGGATGTCGTTAGAGCCGACTTAGGATATACATTCAAGTATATTTTAGGCGAAAGTTTAGCACCCTGTTACTATGAGGTTCTCAACTTAAAATAAAAAAAATGCTAGAAGTGGCTACGAAACCGGAAATGGTCAAGCTCGCGACTAAAGAGTATCTTATTCCATGACTAAGTAAATTATAACCTCTTGAAAAATATATCGTTCCGAAAAAAATATCATCACGTTTTAAACCGAGTTTTAGCTCGGCACTGTTAATGTTCAAAATTATAACCTCGTTTGGTTGAATTAGCTTAGGAGTTAGTTTATAAGTACATCAGTGTTATACGGGTATACCCTACAGGCCCAGGCACGGCAAACCCAACGCTAAGCCCCACTATCTCCCAGCTGCGACACGCTTACATAACTTCAAGTGCTTTGCCCTTTTTTGCCCAAACACGGAACTGGTATTATGGTAATGAGTTGCAATTCTGTCGTATAAAGAAGTCTTGATACGACGATACGTTTTTCCGGAAAAGATATTGGGTAGAACGTGAATGTCTTGTAATACATGAATATCAATTCCGTACCTTGAACTTGAAATTGAAAAATTATACTTATAGCCCTGTTTTTGTGTACATGGTAAAGTAATAATCGAATGTTCCTGATTTCTTCGCCTACGGGTATTTTTTAACCGACTTCAAAAAAGGAGGTATTCAATTCGGCTGTATTTTTTTTTTTTTTTTTTTTTTTTTT
>BHDV01003590.1:478187-501933 GCA_005406045.1 Adoxophyes honmai | reverse complement strand
TTTTTTAATTTAAAATCACAAAACATTTTTTTTCTCCGTTTCGATGTTTATGTAGATACGTCTTTTCCCCGTACGACGGCAGAATTCTAGCTTTTGATATTTCGTAATTTCAACAGTTCTCATGAATTGATAAGCACTTTTAACTGTTGCTACTACTCGAACAGATGACCAGTGGGTAATTTATCCACTTAGCACGAAATGTCGTTGTTTCGCATAACAAAACTTGAAAGTAACAGTATAAATTGTATTAAGTATAACTAAAATTATTCATTTATTTCCGTGTTGTGTCGGATTAGAACAAGAGCTCTCTATTCCTTTTGTAGATGTCGTAAGAGGCGACTAAGGAAATAGGTTCAGGTATGCTTTAGGCGTCAGGCTAGCAACCTGTCACTAAGTATTATCTTTTTTTCATCTGTTTTTAAACCTGAAAATTATGCGAGAAGTGGCTGCGAAACGTGAAACATGTAAGTAGAACTATACGCATAAACCGTGTGTAAAACAAGAATCCATAAACTGTTTTCGCTATCCGGTCAATTAAATAATGACTACCCTCGGGTGGCTCAGCCTTCACGGGATGTGGGCGCTGTAAGTCGTCCCCGAGATATTAATAAGCTTTTATAATTTCAAGGATACGGGAGAAAATACAGGTTAATCCTAGCTGCATTAGTACTTTCTAACTTACACACCAGTATACTTATAAATAGTTACTTCATCATCATCATCCAGCCTATATACGTCCCACTGCAGGGCACAGGCCTCAGTATGAGAGGGCTTGGGCTATAGTTCCCACGCGGGCCCAGTGCGGATTGGGAACTTCACACACAACATTGAATTGCTTCGTCGCTGTGTGCAGGTTTCCTCACGATGTTTTCCTTCACCGAATAGGTCGTGGTAAATATCGAATTCGATATCGCACATAAATTCCTAAAAATTCAGAGGTGCGAGCCCGGGGTTTGAACCCACGACCCTCAGCTTGAGAGGCCACTGGTCGAACCGCTGGGCTACCACGGCTTTTTTAATAAATAAATTACATAGTTACTTCACTAAAAGTTAATTGAAAAAGTGCATGTTTTCATTTACGCAGGATTTTTACACTTGCAGGAATTTAGCGACTGAATTAAGAAGGAATTCATTGTGAAATAGGGGTAAATCCTGATTGTTTACTAAATAATAACTAGTAGTTATCATTACTTAATAGTAATGAAATTACATAAATTAATACATACAACAACAACAACGACGATGAGTTCCTCTTTCAGTCATTCCTTTGTAAAAAAAAAAAAGAGACTTAGCATACTTACGGCAATTTTCAATCTATCCACGGTTTAGCTTACTGCGGATAAAAAAATCCTTACTCTAATAAGCTAAACAGTCGAGAAACGATCGATACTGGGACATGCCGTTACAAACAAATCGTCACAAGAAAATGGATATAGACAATGACACTAAATAATCAAATGATTAGAAAATAATAAGTAGGTAGGTTTAAGACTAAAAAACTTCCTAGACAATGTTCCATCAACTTAAGACGGTTATTGTTGAAGAAAACAACTGCAATAATATATCACGTAAGCAAAATGATCAATGGAGTTATGATCCCTGAACAAACTAGAGGCCGATAATAGTGGCGCCGGCAACTCCGAGCCACTTCGGGCAACTTTGTACCTAATACATACTTGTGTAGTTGTTTTTAGAGAAACTACGCTACGTCTACAGATTAGTGTTTGATTACGAAACTTCGCCGGCGCAATATTTGTACGTATTACGATATAAGTATGCCTTTTATTACTGATGGAGTCTTTCAGAATAAAAGTGCTACAACATGGGTGATTACTTCTAAGTTATTTTATGTTGCTTCTCGCCAAATTCATTGCTTATTTATATTTTTTCTAAAGGTCAAGGGCTTACATGATAGTTTATAGTGGAGTTAAGACGTCGAGTTGCGGAAACCAGCCCGTCCTACAATTACAATAGTGGAGTTAATGCCTAAAAATATCAATTCCGAATGGAACCTAAATAAAAAGTAACGAACAAAGACTATATACCAATTTGACATCAAGATCGAGGTTTTCTAACTTAATTTAAGCGCTCTGACTGTTTTGAATAAGTGGGATCCAAGAGACGTAGACACGACGACGTTCACAATAGGGCCTGAAAATATGACTTCTAACGTTTATCTTGATTAAGTTAGAGGGGATTTATTTATCAGATCGTTTTTGTAATAACCCATAAATTATGCATTAGTGCTTGTCACCGGCGGCCGCCCTTGGCGAGGTGTCAGCTGGGGCGCGTGCGCAGTGCACTGCAGAAGCAGTAATACAATCCTTATTAAAGTATTAAACTAAATAAAAAATCATTTTGTGTGACTAATAAAGTAATAAACATGGTCTCATTGATGCAGTCTAATTCAAAATTGTCAGCTGTCTTTTGAAAATTCCCGAAATTTTGATTTTTTTTTTCCCGTGTGGTGCCGGGTTAGAATAGCACCTCCCCTTTCTTCCCGTGGGTGTCGTAAAAGTCGACTCTGGGTAAGGGTTAGTGTATTGTGGGCGATGGGCTAGCAACCTGTCACTGCAATATCACGTTTAACCATCTGGCTACCCTGAAATTGCTAAACGTGGCACTGGATTTTTTAATTCATGTGCTCTGCCTACCCCTCTTGGGAATGCAGGTGTGAGAATATGTATGCATGTAGGTATGTATGTCTTTTGAAAAAATCATTTTTATTTATATTACTCTACAATGAAATGTAAGGAATGTGATGTGATATGGATATGAATAAAAAAGTTTATACTACGTTTTTTTTTATTTGAGTAATTTTTGAAACAAATTTTCGTTATCAGGGTAAAAAAATGTAATCCTCTTCTGTCCTCTTTCTTCACTATGTATGCTGTGATGTTTATAGCTTATGGACATTTATTTTTATTTAGTACACGTATAATCTCCGCGAAGGGAGTTATCAGGCACAAAGCTGCTTTTTATTAAATTTGTTTCGATTTTATACTGTTCTCAGGCAGGGACTTCTTTATTCCTCGTGTTACCATCCTGACATACTTTCATCAATCTCTTCAAACATGCTCGTCGGCATCGGTTCTAGATACTTTTGACCTGATCTTTTACCAGACCTTTTTTCATATATTAGTTTGTTGTAGTTCGGAATATGTTATATTTATAAACCTGGCATAAAGAGCGCGTTTCCAGTGCCACTTTAAAAAATCCACGACTGTAGTCGGCTTGGATTTTGCTGAGATGAAAGATGGAATATGAAAGCGTCCAATCGCAAGCTTAACGAGAAAAATCCGGGAATGATTAGTCAGCTTCAACAACAGCCGCCCTAGTTCCGCGTTGTCCTAGTAATTTGCTCTTTTATGTTCCACATGCTTAGCCATAAAGTGAAATGAAAAATGACGTCGTTGGGTATATTATACGTACGTTGAGGAAGTAGGTAGGTATACATTTTATTCCTTTGAAAAATAACTCAAATTTATTATAGAAACATTTATCAGATAATCAATTATATTTTATAGTTACGTTATTGATTACGTTACAAATAAATCTATAGAGAGGTGTTATTCTAAAACATAGACCACACAGACTCAAACTTGAGTTCAAATATAAATAAAAACCAGCCAAGTACGAGTTGTACTCGCGCACGAAGCGTTCCGTACCAAAAACAACAATAAAAATATTTTTTTTTTTCTATGGAATGGGCCCCTTAATAAATATTGTCATTATATTTCTCGTATTTGTTGACATAGTGGCAACAGAATCACATCATCTGTAAAATTTCAGTTGCATAGCTCTTACGATTCTTGAGATAAATCCTATTCACAAACAGACAGACAGACGGACAGCGAAGTCTTAGTAATAGGTTCCCATTTTCACCTTTTGGGTACGGAACATTAAAAAATCCGCTTATTTCAATTTAAAATGAATAATGTATGCATTTTTTTTCTCATTCAGAATGAGTCCAAAATCTATACAAAAGCAAACCTTTTCGACTGAAACATTTGCAAGGAATCTGGAATGTTACATCAGATCGCAAGGTCAAGAACAAAATCAGTGTATTTTCCACTCGATAGCAGTAGTGATCATAATTTTAAGTTTATTAGCACTTCTGTGTTTCCTTGAAAATAAGATAAAAACTGAACGCAACTGAACTAGCTTCACGCTTTATGAAGTAGTTTTTGGCAGAACTTAATCTGAAAATGTTTAAAATAAAACGTTGTTTCTATACGTTTACATACCTACTTAGGGACATACGATCACGCATGTGTTCCCAAGTAAGGTAGGCAGAGCTCAAGAAACGTGGTATAGAAAAATCATGATTATGACTACTTCACACTTCACAGCCACTACTAGCATAAATTGTTTGAAAATGTAAGAAATGTAAGAGTGAAAAATTGGTAGCCAGTCACCTAACAAACACAAACCTATTTACTTAGTCGCCTTATATGACATCCACGGAAGAATGGGAGAGGTGGTTTTCTAAACCCGAAACTTCACGCCATTCTTATTCACCCACATTACTTACTACATTCTATTAACTTTTTAGTCTGATCTACAGGTGTGTACATACATACAGTGTGTTACCGGCGTGCGGGCATTTATTAAAACTGACGATAATGCATCAAATTAACAATCGTTTGCAAGTATCAGCATATCATAATTATTTAAAATAAAGCCACAAATGCAATTCTTCCATTTTCTGGGTCTTCAATGTATGCGTAACTTAACTTCACTTAACTTCCAGTTAATACTAAGATGACATTAGATTTGTCATTTTGTGACAGAAATTTTGTTGTACATTGCGTGCAATTAAACTTTTCTTAGAAAAGTAACGCCGTGTGAAATTTTGTTTTTTAATGCAATTAAGTTAATGGTTCGATTAACAAACCGCATCTCTTAACACTGCTTCAAGAAATGCCCGCACGCCGGTAACACACTGTATATAGAGCAGACAAAGAAGCAAGTAGGTATAATGTCCATCGCGTAACAAACAAATGGTATTGCGTAATTCTATAAAGCTATTGGAATCCCGTTGTTAATTGACGGTATTTATCTCAGTAACGAGCATGCCTAATCCGCTGCGGCGCGTGCCCTGTTCATATTTCACCTCGATTGGCCTCATACGTTTGATCCCTTTATTTTCACAAACATTCTAAGTTCAGGATATACCCGTACGAACTTCTTGTTGGCAAATGAAGGACACGATAGTAACGAGGCACGGAGAAAAGGCAAACTGTATTCTATTTTAATACGCGATAATTAAAATTATAACAATACGCAAAAAAGAGGTCAAGGAACTGCATAAAAGTCTTACCAGAGTTAAAGTACATCTAAACTTAAACTATATTGAGACAATATACATGACTTCAGAAGCCTGATAGTACCTAAATGATGGGCAGTCGAATACAACTGCATTCAACCACACTATAGGTAACGTGGAGAAGGTGCACTCCCGAACATATTTACACGCAAACATATTGCTGTCTCTTTCACCTACTTGCAGCAGACCTTTCACAAGGTCTAGCCGGCGGAGCGTACTATCGAACCAACTGATTCCTGACCCACCGCAGAACGTTGTCACAATAAACGTCATGAAGATTTCCTTTGTCGAGCAATGCAATGTCACCATGACGTTCAATGTGAATAGGTTATATTGTGGGTCAGGAATCAATTGGTTCGATGGTACCTAAAAGTGGACCTACCTACCCTGATTCAACTTTGCAGTCTGACGGCCGAGCAAGTAGCGTACTACTTATTTCCCGATCCCTGTGTAAAGATGTACTCCATTATACCAATAAAAAAAAACTAAATTCATTCGGTAACTGTTATAGGTACTTCTTTTTAAAGGTTCAATAGGCACCTACGCCGTTTGTTAGACTCTTAGGCTTTGGTCTTAACCTATACCTTAACTGTTTAGGTAGTTAAAACAATGTAAACAATCTTGACATGTCTTTTTGTGGAAATACACAGTCTAAAAATGAAAATTGTTACACTATACAATTCAATTATAAAAGTAAATGATTTTTTTCATACCTAAATTGTAAAAGGTAAAGATTTCGATTTATAAAGTGTATGTTGAAATAAAAAAACACGTCAAGATTGTTGATACTGTTTTAACTACCTAAACAAATAAGGTATAACTTGTTTCAGGAAAAAGTGGCTTAAGTGGGTGCTTGTTTTTGTTGACAGTTCGTACCCAGATTGTGGAATGACGTGGGCACTAGATTTCTAGACAATTTTATATCGGTCATGAAGCGAGTGAAGTTTATTGGGCAATATGAAACGGCTGTAGATTATCTAAAGGGTGAACGAATCTTATTTACGATTTTGTTTGTTTAGACTTTACTTGACTGTCAATAAAAATTCCAGCGTCAATACATTTTCAGCAGTATCAATACATTTTCAGACATACATATCTCGGTACTAGATATAAAATTCCTTGTAATTATGCCTTTAAGTCTAATAAACCAAAGATTCAGGTATAACGTCTGCATGCCCTAATAGGACAGGTAGAGCATATGAACCGCTACATTGACAAAACCATAACCATTTTCACGTTTCGTAGCCACATTTAGCATAACGTTTAGGCTAATAAACATTGCTATCCAAAAAGGGAACGATGCATCTTTCACATTGTGCCCAAGAATGCTATTTTAATTTAAAGTAATTTTAACATTATGTACTTACTTAGATGTCATTTATTTATTTCAGTAAAACATATATTATTCTCATTTTCTGATTTTTGTGTTACAATAGCAAATTATATCTGACTAGGTATAGGTTTGATATCAATTTCATAATGTGGACATTTATCATGTTGCTTAAAATTATCTCCACATTTTTTTTTTCATTTACAGCAACATGTAAAAACATTTTTTCATTTTAGATACTTGTAACATCCAGAAGTCACTATTAATTGCGTAACTCCCAACATTCCCTCGGACCTATAACACGCGTACTTCACTCCGCAATATCTCGAACGCGAATTGAATTTCATAGGGTCCCCAAAAGTTACGCGCCTACGTAACCGCTATAAATGCGTGCGTAATATCTGAGAATTACGCAGCCTGCATAATCTCGGCTTTTGGTTAAATAAAATCGCTACGTCATAAAATGGAACGGT
The DNA here is from genome assembly GCA_005406045.1 of Adoxophyes honmai. Classification (NCBI taxonomy): domain Eukaryota; kingdom Metazoa; phylum Arthropoda; class Insecta; order Lepidoptera; family Tortricidae; genus Adoxophyes; species Adoxophyes honmai. Next base: position 494,801 of record BHDV01003590.1, on the reverse strand, counting down.
TAAGCGGCAGCGGGAGCGATTTAATCTTGTTTGTGGCCGTTTGTGGGTGTATCGACCGCGGTATTATTACACTGGCGAAAAACTGCCTGATGTGTGTCCGTATTGTAACTGTCTAGTCTGCTCGAACTGTGGGAATACAATTGAGCCAATCCGACTGTGATCCGCTCCGATTATTTTCACGCCGTTATAATTTTCCTTAAGAAGTCTCTATTACTTGTTCAGTTATGGATAGATGGTAAGATACGATTGATCGTTAAGGACCGTTCGTCTTGACAAAATTAAGAAAAAACTAAAATTGACACATACATACATACTTAACATCGGTATTTCCAAATCGGGTAGGCAGAGGACACGCTACATAGTGAAAATCATGATTATGAAAACCAAACCATATATAGGAAAGGGCACCCGCGAGGCATGGTCCCAAAGACGCTGGCAGCGTTTCCTCGCTGTATCGCAATGCTGATGCGTTGAGCTAGGAAGCTGCCAGCTCCTTTGATTAGAAGTTTTACTAAATTTGTGGTGTAAAGATTTTATTTGTACCAAAAAATATTCTTCTCTTCGTACCCCACACGTGCGCTTAAAAGGCCTAACGTGCTAGTAATTTAGTGTTCCGAGGAAACCCATGCGGGTCCGCGATTCGCCCACACGCTAATAGTTGTTCTCAATTATCCGGCCCACTTTTCGCAATTACACCCGTTTCAGAACCAACTATGTATGCTCGACCCGCGACCCACGCTGTAAACAGTATGCCTAATATGAAAACAGTAGCGTGTAAAGGTCTGAAATTAAACTAATTACTAAATTACTACTATAGTAGTAACTACAACACTATCGGTTTCGCGGCTTGGATAATTATGCAACTGTAATTATCAAAGGCGATTTTAAGTTAAAAAAAAATCTCAAAAACGTCAAAAGCGGCCTGTGTGCGTGCGTTTCCCGGCACGCTCTAGCTAAGTGGCAACTCGCCGGCTCCCGGTTTACTGTCAAAATAATTTGAAGTGGCAGCCCGCCCGCAATGATACATGTGGAAAACTCATGATTCGCCACTTGACGTATTTTTATCAAAATGGCTGCGCCACTTGACTTGTCAATTAACATAGTAGCATAGTACATGGTCGACAGCGTCCACAGCAATTCGGCAATAACGCACGTGGTTCATAAGGATGATAAGGGAGTGATAGTTACGACCGCAAAGTTGCCAATTAAAATTTGTCGTTCACAGCCATGTAGGAGTGATCTCTCTACTAATCTTAGCGCGCTTCTGTTAAAGCAAGAGTTATCGTATGAAGGCGAGTTCTCGCCCAAGATCCTCTCTTGAGTACCTCTTCGATCTTGAAACTTAACATGCCTCGCTTTACGATGACTTTAAAACGGAGCATGACTCGCCCAACTGGTATGTAATAAGTGATAACCAATAAAATAGTTTACCTTACATCTCGTAGTCGTTTGAATGTATGTAAGAAGAAGATGTAACAATACCACACAATAGGTAACAAGTAATGTCGATGGCGGTAATGAATAAGGGAAGAGAGGGGAATATGCCAAGAAGAGAGCAGGTGGTGTTTTGTAAATAGTCTGCGCATTTATACCTGTAAGCTTCCGTGCGTATATGTAGTTACACGAACGTAACATATTTTTTTTAGATTCAATAATCTTAATTACGTATAGTGCTGAATGCTACCAGCAATTTGCCCTAAATGAGTTTGCAAATAGAAGTTGCATAAGTTTATAGTACTTAATACTTAGAATTGATATTTATACTCTGATAATTTCCCTGTACGGCAAAATAAACTCAATATTTACACAAACAGATTTAATCTTAATGTTCCTTGATGAAAACAACTATACTATTCCTACCATAATTGTGAGGTGGTGCTTAAAGCGGTTTAGTAGAGTGCGTAATATCAAGTGTTACCAGACTTGTATTTAATTTTCTCCCCAAGTATCCCGCGTTACATTGCCGGGTAACAATAACCTGGCAACTATCTGCGTACCTGTTACCTTTCCTACAAATGTAACCCATTAGGGTGCCTTATTAGTACCCAGTAGTGCGCGTTGATAGCATATTTTCTAGGACGTTTTTTGTAGTTAAAAAAGGACACTTGGAATTAAGGAAAGCTATTTTTCTCTCTTTCTATCTAGGTTTTCGTTTTCAAAACGTTACGGTTGAGTACAGACCTAAATGTGTAGTAGGTAGGTAAGTTCTTATTATGCCATCTCTAATATAAATATTGTACTGTATTGTATTGTATGACTCTTTATTGCACATAAAACAATTACATAGGAACACATAACAGAACAACAGTGTAACTTATGTACAAAGGCGAACTTATCCCCGAGGGGATCTCTACCAGTTAACCTTCGGGCGATTGACAGGAAAATTGGAACGAGCAGACATACAAACAAAATAAGAGAACAAAAAAGAAGGTAAAACCTAAAACTACTTAAAATAAACAGACAAATATAAATAAATATATCTCATACATAAACAATACATCCTAATACAAAGAAATAACTATCACTATTATAATATTCGTAGCAAAAAAATTTGCTTGTGGTTAACTCCAATATTTGACGGACAATCACCTATCAAACCGAGAACACTTTAGGAACAAAAACACAACCTCAGCCCACACTCGAGAAATCGTCTCATGCCCGAAATACGCATTCAGGCTGAAGCAAACACTAGTTTGTTTGCACGCCGTATTTGCAAAGGAGTTCATAAATATCTTGTGCAGGAGGGTTCGAAATGACTGCCTCCGCCCACGCATTACCGGTTCACCCTTTATACGGATCGGTATGCACAAAAACTCCAGAACGTTTGGCCGCACGCACGGCATAATCAGGGTACGTGATAAATTGCGATCTACATCTTATTCCCAGTCTAATATCCCACTTCTGAATGCGCGAAAACAACCGTTTTCGTGTTTCAAGTTATGCACGCAGCTAACATAGCGAGCAACGTTCCTTTTGCATTGAATTTGTTTATTAAAATTACTTACCTACATAGTCTTAAACTCACGACCTAATAAATTTGATCTGTGTGTTTAGACACAATTTGATATCGACTCTTGAAAGGGTAAATGGGAAAAGTGACATTGTTTGTAGGATATTAACTTAGCAGTGTGGTGTTGGATTAAAAAAAACTATTCAATTTCTATATTATAAGTAACCTACCCTCTGACTTCAACTAAAAACTAATTAAAGCTACCTTTTATTTACGTACATTACGATACTTGTATCTTATTATTATTAGGTCGAACCAATTGATTCCTGAACCACATTGTCACAATAAACGCAAACATTTTTCTTTGACGAGCAATGCAATGTCACTATAACGTTCACTATAAATAGGTTTCAATACAGGATCACAAATCAATTGGTTCGATACCATGAAATAAAGGTCTGAAACTGTAACGTTTCGAACGTTTAATCTAATTTTCTGTACAAGTGAAGTAGTATCCTGTCAGTCTTGTTAGTTTAGCTCTCAAATATCGATCCATAACGTCTACAGTTCACGTTTATTTAGTGTATGAAAACTACGGGTGTATTTTTTACCACCCATTAGGCTGCGGCTCCACTGAGGCGGAGACGAGCGGAGCTAAAAGGAGCAGAGCTGTGAAAAGAGGTTAGGCTGATTTTAGTGTCACGCTGACGGTCAGCGGTGACGGGCTTATGTATATGTTTGATGTCGAGGGAGCGTTTTATAACGCCCGCTGCAGGTAGAGACAAACGAACTACGGTCGGAGCTGACCGCTCAGTGGACGAGTACAACTTGCGTACCTATGCATCAGCGCTGACGATCGTCAGTACTCGCCGCTCAGCGAAACGCTCCAGCTACACGAAACATAATATTATAGCCCTTTCAGCGCTGACAATCAGCGTGACACTAAAATCAGTGTAAGTGATTCCGCTCATCTCTGTCTGTTTCTACTGAAGAAGAAATGTGGATTTTATGCAATATTATTGGTCGATCCCCACGCCCAGTGCCCTCTCCGCCTCAGTGGAGCCGCAGCCTTATCTTCGTCCCGTGCCTACCCCATCCATTTAACATGCATCGTTTAACAGTGTCATTCGATCTAATACGCGTTCGACTACAGTTTATGCATGATACATTTCACTTAGTAAAGCGATGGCTAAGCCACATTTAAATTTCATCGCGATTGCCAGGAAAATTGCGATGCTACATTTATCGAGTCGGTATATTCCTGGAGCGGTTAAACTGCCCGCAGGAGCATGCACTCGATTAAATTTTTATGCCCATATCTTGAATACATTTTGGAGCATTAGGGGGAGATAAAACTTGGAAGCTTTTAAGGAGGGCGCAGCCCAGGAGTAAAACCAAATACCACACGGTACAGGTGTGCAGCCAGTGCATACCTACATAATTTTTGAGTTTACTTTTAAATTAGGTCATGTTTATTTATAAGTCTTACAAATAGGTTAAATTATAAACATACTATGACAAATCATAAAGAAATTGGTTGTGACGTGTGATTTGAACCCACAACCTTGTTAATCTATGCCACACTCTTTCCAACTGAGCTACCCTCAACCCAACCATCTAAACAACTTTTAATGTATTGTTTCGATGTTTTACAGGCTAAGGTGGATTTATGAAAATAATTACAAAAATAACTATTAAAAGTTATTTCAATTGTAGTTATGTTATGCACAAGTTCGTAGATACTGCATACCTGTAAAGTTATCTTGATACCAAACCCACGGCATAAGGAAAATAATACAAGACCTCCGGTATTGGCTATAGCAACAATATTCCATGACGTCATTAACGCATATCAGATTTTCAGAAACAGAACTGTAAAGGTGAGGTCGACGGTCGACCCGAATACGAAATCGAAGATACTTGGAAACGTCGGGTGCACGAACTTCTTTATCGGCAGGTAAGTGGGATTGATATGTTTGATGTAAGTTTTTGTTCAGTACATCAATTTATATTTTATTTGGAATGTCGGCAATAAACGAGGGAGAAGTTTGCTTCGTGATTTCCACTTTACATAATATCTACAAAGTAGGTAGGTACAATGTAACTATTGTGTTAACTTTATGAGACGCCTTTTTAAGGACAAAAATAAGTTTCGCAATATTTTATTTTGATTACTTAAATAAGTTTACATTTTGTTTTGTCGTGCTGCCCAATGACATAATAAGATAGGTAATCTTTCACAAATTTTATGCAAAGCATTACATTTTGTCTAGCAGAATTTGAGGCAAAACAAAACATTTCACATTTCCAACATAAATATAAACGGATAAGCGACATAATGGAATTTATATCATTACAGGATTAACTAGCTAACGCGAAGCTCCTTTGTCCGAAATAAATATGACATCAGAATGCAAGAAAGCTGGAGTAATATCGTCGTTGAAAGAGGTCCGTCGAAAGTATCACTTTTGTTTGGGAACGTTGTAAAGAATATCTGCGACGGGGAAAATACGGCCGACGCTAACAAACGTGGCCACAGCGGATAACTCACTGGAGGCTTATTTGCAGAGCCACCGTAGTTCATTAGGCCCCTAGATTATGCCGACGCAGGGTATAACTTAGCTTCATGAAGTTCACTATGATTATTAGACAGGAAACCTTGTTAGTAACCGAAGCAACCGACAATAGTGGATGTGAATTTAGATCAAGCGCGATATTTGGCAGCAACTTTTGGAAGTAGAAGATTTGTAACAAATTAGAGCACGTACAGTTCCAAAGATCAGTTGAAAAATAATAATAGATAGACATGATACACAAAATTATGAATAGGAATATACCTACAAAGAAAATCTAATTAGATTTCGATGCAAAATATGGGTTGCAAACTCAATGGATGCGTATGCTATTAACAATCCAATAAACAGGGATTAATGACCAGTATGACCACACACACCACACACTTGCAAACGTTGCCATGAATAGAGAAACTAAATATCAAAGTATACTAACCTTCTCTCCTGCCGCACCATCGATAACCGCTGACGTCTTAAAAACAGCCGAAGAAGATCCTTGTTAGAGAACTTTATTTTAAAGTAAAAACCACGAAAATTCTCGCAACACTATTTACATAGGATAGAAAAGAGTTTTTCTTAAAATGTTAACATTAACGAAACCAATCAAAAGTAATCCAAAGCAGAGCCGCGGGCGTACCTTTTCTTAAACATTCACAAAAAGTAAGCTAACAGTCCGGAGGCATCGACACTGCGAATAAATCGGAACCCTTTTCGATCACGACGACGACTGGCTATAATTAAAGTTTAGACAGGATTTAACGGTCGAATAATCCCAGGACAGGGACGGTTGTCACCATAAAACATGATAATTGCAATGTAAATTCCAGAGGAATTCAATTCAGCTATGCTCCCGTCTTGGACGATTTCATTACAGTTTATTCAGGGATGAGCCATCCCGAATTGGCTCGACCTCATCCTGTTGTAATGCTTTTTATATTCGAGCCACTCATTTATACGGAAATCCTCCATGGTGAGAGGTCAATTCTAATCCCGTCGATCGTTCTTGGGACGCGGGCCCTTGATGTCTTATTGAAATTGGTTTTGTATCCTACGTGACCCAGACATTGAGAACAGCGGATAGACATTTAATTATGAAACCCTTTTTATTGCCTATCAGTTAATTACATCCGTTTTTTTCTCATTTCGACGGGTATCCTTGAAATCTTCTGAACATAAAAATAAGAACGTGGCCTGACATTATAAATTAGGTACACCTAATTAAATACTTCCGACTTCCCGGCGTTTCCGTCCGTTACAATAATAAGGGGCTTTACGGATTTTTATTAGTCCGAATTTAATATTTCCACATGACTGCGCCGCCAATAGGGCCCTGCGTTATTTCATTTGTCCGGAGCCGCGTAATAAAAGTATCGAACAACGATTACCTGAAAATTCTGAATCCATTAATGAAGCCCACTTCAAATGAAGGTCTTTTCGCTCGATTTAATTTATATTGCTTTTTTTTTCAATATGATTGTCAGACTGAAAAGTCAAGGTCGGTTGAGCCGAAAATGTACAAAATACATAGTATCAGGAGAGACCATATTCATTATGTAGGTATGATAATTGATAATGTAGATATTTATAATGTGCTAAAACCGACGTTCCTTGGAATGGTGAGTGTGGGTTAGATTGTTTATAAGTGGTTTATTATAAGATTGTTAAACGTGACACTGGATTTTTGAACTCATGTGCTCTGCCAACCCCTCTTTAGAAATACAGGCGTGAGAATATGTAGATATGTATGTATTGTATATGTATAAGATTGGGTAGATTTGTAAATTTCTTTTTTAAACTGTTTTCATATGACTTTGTTGACTTTGTTTATTTAAATAAATATACATAACAAATATAAATAAAATTCTTATTCGAAGTCTACTTAGCGGATATTTTTAAATACTAAACCAAATAATACGTGCCCAAACCAAAGTCTCGAAAACAAGTAGGGTGATTTAGCCAGTTTACCGGCCCCCCCGGCTATCGGCCATTTCACCGTTATAATGCAATAATAAGAAAACTTTACCTTACCGTTTCAAAAAAACACTTTTCTCGAATAAAGTGTTTTATCACTGTAAACGATGTAATATTAAATTTAAATGAAACAAATAATTATTTTAGCAAAACACGCAGCGCGGATCGAATTTGACAGCCAACTCAGTAATTCCTTTCTTTTTCTTTTTAATGTTCCGCGCTGCGAGCTAAATCTTTATTGGCCAGTAACAAACTATGCAAACTTCTTACATAAATAAAATACGTCGTCTACAATCACCTACGCCTCCTAAAATTATTAAGTTAATATCGCTTCAAATGTCTCGTCAGCGCGTGAACCAAGATTAACCGATGTAAACGAGTGTCAAAATTAGCAAAAAAATAGTGGGTGACATTTTATTGAAGGTAGGATAAATTGTTGTTTCCTTGGTTTTTGACACATTGTTATTACTTGTGCGCGTAGTTTATTAGTTGAAGTAATACTTTTCTGAGTAAAATCTGTAAAATAAACAGTAAAATCGTTTAAAATGTGGTGGTCGGATTACTGGATTCCAATTAGTCGTGTAACTTAGCCATCGGCCCCCCGGCCGATAAGTCACGCATGGGTCCTTATTTTGGATTAATTATTTTCACTACTAAATGAGAACCTATCATGTAAAAGTGCCGTTAAATGCTTATTTTGATACAAGCTCAGTATTGTATTTAGATGTCGGCCGCATGCTTCTTAACAAAAACATCGTTATAATTGTCTTTCCATTGTTTCGAATTTGACGGCCGATAGCTAAATTTTATTAAACCACTTATCGGCCCAGCTAAATTAGCGTGGCCGGTAAACTGCAACATTTGGCTGAGTTTTCGGCCGTTAATAAAAAAGCTAAATAAATTTATCTTATCGAACTATTCTTTAAATTAAATTTTGTCTACGTTTGGATGCAAGTGTAAAATTACCATTTTTGTTCGTTTTACGTAAACAGATTTTAAAAGGAATAGTTTAAAAGAATGGCCGAAAATAGGTACAAATATTTTTAGCTATCGGCCACACAGTGAAATATCCGAAAAAATCAAAAAGAAAAATAAAAAATAAAAAAACAGTTGAAAAATCGAAATTCAAATTGTAGGTGAAGATGAAGCTTTAAATTAAAAGAAAATTTGGCAAGTGTTATAAATCAAGAAGAATATATTAAAGATTACGATTGATTTGTTCTTTTTAAAATGAATCTTATCGTTTATGAAGTAAGACTCATTTTAGGAACGCAAACTAGTGGCCGATAGCTGGTTAAATAAGCGGCCGTTATCTAGAACAGGCGGCCGATAACTGGCTAAATCGCAGTTTTCTGATATTTTTACTAATAAAAAATAAACCATGCTTTTGATGGCCAAAAAAGGTACAAAATCAAAAACGGCAATATATTATTAATTTATATAAATTACAGCAGATATTTTTTTTCGAAAAGATCATTAAAAAAAATGCATCTGAACTCAAAATTTCACTTAAGTGGCCGATAACTGGCTAAATCACCCTACTTACTTAACTTAATTTTGTATTTATATTGGTAGGTCAGTATTCAAGGAATAAAATTCAATATTCGAAAATTTACATAAACCGTATTAAGCAAATTTCTAAATTACAGATCAAGAGGACTCCCAACACCAAACTTGGTCTATGCAATTTAAATAACATTAACAATTGAGGGCTATAGCACAGAAAAGGTAATAGAACTACGCACATGTCTAAACAAGATTACGCGTAATAATATTGTTGTCTCTTTCTACCCTTACCTGCTGGCAGTAGACCTTTCACTAGGTCACCCGGTCCGTCCCATCGCGAACCGGGATTGTTGAGCCACTTACCTATGTTTGTAACTTGGTCGTGTAATACTAATGCAATAGCTAACATCTAGTCGGTAACATCGGTCATTGATTACACGTCTAAATTGCGAACAGTGGCAAGTGGCTCAACAATCCAGGTTCGCGATTGTGCCTAAACCGCGGAGTGAACCTCGTAAAGGCCCTGAGATAAGGAAACAATTCCTTCGACGAGTATTTCCAGCGCCTTCTTACCTAAACCTAGGAACTCGCCCAAATTGCATTTCAGGAATGGCTCAAGCACTTCCGCCGGCCATTGGCAGCGATAGGTGGTCCCCCGAGCACAGCACAAAGCAAGATCGATGCCTTTTACCGCTGATTACATTGTCTCGGATGCGGATGACCACAATAGTTGTAACGGATAAATTTAGAAAGAACCCAAAAATAGATACCGGGGATGTGTGACCACGAAACAATGACTAAATATCGGCTTTGCGCACGGCAAAGGTCTGTACTCTGACTTTTCACTACCCATATGCCGTGCCCCATCTGTAGGGGATGCCTTATGAAAATTATAATCAACTACCTTTTGCCCGCGGCTACGCTCGCGTTAAATTCGGGGTATCACAGAAGAGATAGCACACATACCAATTTTATAACTTTCTACATTGAAAACTTCCACTCCTCACTTTAGGAAAATGAGGGGGTTTTGAAGAGACAAAATGTAGCCTATGTCACTCTCCATGCCCTAAACTATCTCTACCTAAAAAATCACGTCTATCCATCGCTCCGTTTAGCCGTGAAAGACGGACAAACAAACAAACAAACAAACACACTTTCACATTTATATATTGGTACGGATAAACAGGGATAATAAATTCATATTTCGTCTCTATTTCATTTTTTTTTTTTAAAACAACTTACATAAAGACTTAATTATGACGACTGGGTAGTCCAGTGGTTAGAGAACCTGATTGTGAAGCTTGAGGTCCCGGGTTCGATTTCCGGTCGGGGCTAATATTTTGTATGATGACTTTAGATTTGAAATTTGACATGTAAAAGAGTATCGTGCTTAAATTACCTTCTTATGTAAATTGAACAGATAAAAAATAAGGTTATATACCTAAATGTTAGAAACAAATCGCCCGTACTATTCTAAAATCCTTAAAATGAAGACTTCATTAGTAGTCACGGATTTTGTGCATTTTGCCTACTTTATTTTGTAATACAGGCGTAAATCAGTATTTTAGTACATACATACATATTCACGCCTGTATTCCCAAATGGAGTAGGCAGAACACACAAGATGCTACATAGTCAAAAAATTGTATTTCGCATTTCGTAGCCACTTCAAGCATATTATTTAGATTTTTAGTTTAGTTGTACAATAGTACTTTCTTAATAATCCGAATCAGGTCATTATTTTTGAACTATGCCGATTTACTTCCAATGGATTGCAGAACAATGTTGTACCCACAGACCAACATAATAATAAAAGTAGCAAGTACGCATACCTACCTCGGTAAGAAGTGTCGTGAAAGGGAAGTCAGGGGAAACTTAGATTACTTAGCGGAAGCAGCAAAAACTTAACCGATATTTAACGCGGGCGACAATTTTTTTCTTACTCAAACTTTTTATTTTCTTATCGAACAACAAAGTCAATGAGGTTTGAAGATGCTGATTTTGTTCGACTTTGACAAAGTTGTTTATAATTTTTAAGGTTGACAATAATTGTGTTACTAGTTTAAAACGATTTTTATTACCTTCTTGGCGGAAATGGGGATACCATAAAGGCATTCATTGTGAGATGGTTCCCAGAAGATTGGAGCGGTTCGACTGTACGTGACACGGGTTTCTTCAGTAGCATATGGCAAATGGAAAACAGTAGGAAAACTGCCGAATCATAAATAGTTACCGCGCCCTCCCAAATCGTTCGGCAAACACAAGCCCAGAACGTGATTTTCCTTTTCATTCTCAGTCTTACATTGTCATGTTGACCTGTTTCTGGCCGTTTTGTTTGTATTATCAGATAAATGTTTCGCACCTGGTCATCAGAATGACTACCGTTGCGACGGTTCAATTACCTATACTATTTTATCTGCGTCCAAATCATAATTTGTTTGAGTACTTACTATAAGTTCAGACGCATATAGCAAATGGCCAACAGTAAAAAACCTGTATCCTGTGGTGTACAATGTTCATATATTCAAATTTCAAACATCTTAAGGGTAAATATTCGGGCGTTTGAAAAAAGATTTTTTCTAATTTGGAACAAGAGGTCGGTGTGGTTGTACGAGTTTTTGACGCCGATGCGCAATTGTCTATAGAAATCCGTATTGCCGCCATTTTAGTCATTATCATTACCCTAATCTTAACGAGAGACGGAAAAAATGGTGTTTTGAAAAAATGGTAGTAATGTAGTGCAAGCAGGGGGTCCACAGCAACCAGTAAAATTTTGAAAGGGGGCCACAAGAAAAAAATAAGGAATATTTACTGCAAACAGTAAACATCTACAATGTTCTAAATAGACAACACATACCTAATACATGTATACAATACATTTAGCTTCAAAGAAATTTGAGAATATTGCAAATTATTTTATACACCACATTTATTTATTAAAAAAATATATTTCCCTCCTACTTCATACATTCATGTAAATTATGTAACTCTATACCTAATCGGACAGTTGAATCGATATTAACCTCACCTATCTATGAAAGGTCATTTCCCCTGCTAAGGGCACCGTCGGAAGTAGACGAACGTGTCAAACATGCGAGTCACGAGTAGGGAATGCAATCCCGATCCCGCGAGATCTCGATCTCGCGAGATCTCGTGTAATTTTTCGGGATCAATCCCGACGCATCATATGACGAGATCCCGTTCGAGATTGACGGGATTGGGCGGCAATGGTCAGCGATGATACACACGTCCTAGTCTAAGTAAATCGCTTCAAGAGGAATAAAATTAGAAGAAACTGCGAGCGTCTAAAAGTCCCTTTACACATCCGCGATGATTTTACGCGTCCACGAGCTTAGACAAATTAGAGTCTACCATAAAAAAAGAAATGAATTTATTTGAGTGTGGAGGAACAAGGGGACAATTTTTGCAGTTTTTACATATAATTGCTTCGCCACGTTGTTGAGTCGGAGAGGGCATTCTCAGCAGCGGGGTACATTGCAACGGACATTAGATGCCGTTTAGCAGAAATGACACCATTAATACCCTTTTTTTTAAGGAGTTATTTTCAAAATCACTCATAGTGCTAACTACTTCCTAATTCTCTTGAAATATGCTTATTGTTTTGATTACTTAATTTACCTATGTTAACGTGGCACTGGATTTTTGAATTCATGTGCTCTTCCTACCCCTCATGGGAATACAGGCGTGAGAATATGTATGTATGTAATTTTCTTAAAACTTGATAATTATTTAGTTGGTAAGATTAAAGAATAAAGGTCTTTATTTTCTTTCGAGTAATATGTTATTTTAGTTAACCTCACTATCACAAACAAGCAGTTATTAGCTTTTTAGTCATCCAAATTTAACATTTTTTTTTGTACTGGACGAGATCTCGAAAATTCCGAGATCTCGCGAGATTGACATTTCTAATCCCGCGAGATCTCGAATTTGCAATCTCGAGTCGAGATTGCATTCCCTAGTCACGAGCCCTCACAGCAGAAACAACAACATAAATGTGAAGCTTCACGATAAAAATTTAATAAAACTCAAAGCCCCTAATTCGTATGCTGATTCCTGAATAAAAAGACCTTGCTCTTTACACTTTGCAGAATATTAATGCGTAATGTGTACTACAGTCTCTTAATTAAAAATAATACAATGAAACTAACTATCGTGTTCTTTGTGTTAGGTGATTTCATTGTTTGGTTTAAAAAAATGCTAGAGTCTCACGAGACAAAAGTATCTACCGAAAGTATACTTAGTGTTTTGTGTATTTAAGGGAGCAAATGTCATATTGAAATGAGGATAACAGACTAAATCTAGATAGGAGCAAAATATTCCAGAATATAATTCGAATCCGAGCGTAGTGAGGGATTTTAAAATGGAATCTGGAGAGTATCGAGGGATACAATCAATGTCCTGTGGTGTTAATGATTTTACTTCTGGAAAGTACACTCGTCTCTTAGCTCACTTTTTCTACAAGAAAATTGGTTACAGTATGGCGTTAGCATTTTGTGTATATTTTATTAATGTACAATTCATTTGCCGTGTGGTGTCGGGATAGAATAACACCTCTCCATTTCTTCCGTGAATGTCGTAAGAGGCGCCTAAGGAAATAGGTTAAGGTAAGTATGTTTTAGGCGACAGGCTCGCAACCTGTCACTATAATACCTCTTTCATCTTTACAAACCTAAAACTATGCTAGAAGTGGCTGCAAGGCGTGATATAGTCATAATCATGGTTTTGTCTATGTCACGTTTCGTGTGCTCTGCCTTCCCCGTTTGGGAACACAGGCGTGATTTTATGTATGTATGTGAATTTTTCGGAATTTATGTGCGATATCAAATTTGATATTTATCACGAGCTATTCGGTGAAGGAAAACATCGTGAGGAAACCTACACACAGCGACGAAGTAATTCAACGTTGTGCGTGAAGTTCCCAATCCGCACTGGGCCCGCGTGGGAACTATCGCCCAAGCCCTCTCATACTGAGAGGAGGCCTGTGCCCTGCAGTGGGACGTATAATAGGCTGATGATGATGATGATGTATGTACAATTCATTTTGTTTATTGTAGCCTCTCTTTTTTTCGGTCTCAATAGTTAAGTTTCCTCTCTGTCTCTCAAAGGTTGGATGTAAAAGATATCTTAAGAGTTATATTTCGCCATCTTGTTTGTAATTTCTTTGTAGTTTTTAGCAATTTTATACAACACTTTTACCTTTATTCAAACTGTAGAATTAAGCGCGTTATATTTAAGAAGGTTGCAGGATAGCGGAGAAACTGTGTACATAACTGAACAGAAGCGGACGATAGCAGCGAAACGGCTTGGACATAAAATTGTACTTTACTGGCCTCTGACCTACAAAGTAAACAACCGCGACGAAAGTATCAACATTAAGATGCCTGTTGCCTCCTGAAAAACTATGCGATTTGTGTAGTTTTACGCAGAAATAAAAATAAACGGCGTGGTTTGCAAATATACATGCTAGTAAGGTAACGGCACCAGTTATGGACGGTTTAAGTTAACAAGCATCAGTGATGGACACTTCATAATTTAAAGACCATAGAGTTGTGAATTTATTGTTGTAAAACAAATTACTTTTCCTTAGTGGGTAGTAAATAAGAGTCATTGTCCATTACTGGTTCGCTATCCATTACCGGTGACTTTACCTTACTCAGCTTTGTTTTCTTTTAGAGAATCTGAAAGTCCTCCTCCGACAATGTGACCAACACTTGGTCTTCTGCGTACAAGAGGCAAATAACAGAAGAATAATAAGGTATGCTGCGTTGGTTTGGGCATGTGGAGAGAATGGATGAAACAAGGGTATGTAAGCAAATTTACAAGGGAAGTGTGTTGGGGCAAGACGGTCGAGGGCGCCCTCGAAGAACGTATATCGACCAGATCGGCGATGTGCTAAAGGGAGGCCAAATTAAGAGTACCCGAAACCGTCGAGCGTGTATGACGAGAGTGATGAATGTTAGTGAAGCGAAAGAAGTATGTCAAAATAGAAGCGAATGGCGCTCTGTTGTCTCTGCCTACCCCGCAGGGAATAAGGCGTGACCGTTATGTATGTATGTATGTATGTAGCTTTGTTTTCTTCAAGCTGTTACATCTAGTAGTAGTAGGATTAGTGCCGTGAGGTGTCGGTTTTAGAATAACACCACTCCACTTCTTCCCAGCGCACTAAAGCTAGGTACTACATAGAAAAAGAAATCCGTGACATTTTGACGTTTCATAGCTACTCCTAGCATATTTTTTAAGTTTTAAGTTAAGAACTAAAAAGTGACAAGGCCAGCCTGTCGCCAAAAATATATCTCATTATTTTCTTAGTTGCCTCTTACGACACCCACGGAAGAAATGGAGTATCTAGTGAATCTTGAGGTACATTTTGATTTTTGTAGTACCGAACTCTACTTTATTTAGAAATGAAGACGATATGTGAGAGGTCGTCCTTCCGCATTTTTCGCGTTGACAAATGTGCGTTAGATACTCGTACCGTAACATAGGTATCGGAAAACGTTTAACATAAAATAATACCCTTATTTAAGGTTTTCAGCACCGAGATCGAAGGCAATGAGGATGCAACATTATCTATCTAGTTTTGCGAATACAGTGAAGAGCGCCATTAAATTCGCATTAGAGTTCGCGAGCCCACGCACTGCTTATGTAGGTAAGCTACATTTAATCTACGTTAGATAACGGTATTTTATTAAAATCTTTGTGATGTTCCTGTGTGGTGTCGGGCTTAGAATAAAACCTCTCCGTTTCTTCCGCGGATGTCGTAAGAGACAACGTTTATGTGCTCTGGCAACCCCAATTGAGAAAACATGCGTGATGTATGTAGGTATATACTTGTAATGTTAACTCTGACTATAAAATCCCGTGTGGTATGTGGATTTATAAATCACCCCTTTATTTCTCCTGTGCATATCATAAGTGATTATGGCTAAGGTAATAAGTGAAAGTACTTACCTAAATATATTGTACAAGATAGTCTAGCGACTTCACACAACAACCACCATTTTTAGCGGTAACTTTAAAACTAAAATGTATTATTTAAAGTGGCCCGAAGAGCTTTTCCCTGAGGATTTGTTTTCTGTGTACGAATCCGTATGTTCTACCTGCCTATTCTCTATTAACGCTTTTTACTTGAGCAATTGTAATAAAACTATTATTAACGGACATACCCGAAAAAAGCATAAACACAGCGCTTTTTTACTGAAGTTACCAATTTCATTGAATTTAATAAAATAAACGATCCGACCGATTGCTGAATAGCTGCCAAATTCATTTAAGTAAGTAATTTTAAGCAAATCGAAAAATCTTGGCAACCAAACTCATAAGTTGCATTATTATCTGCTTTTAACCTGCTTTTTGGTGCTTTGGTGTCGTAAGAGGTGACTAAGGAAATAGGTTTAGGTATACTTTAGGCGACAGGCTAGCAACCTGTCACTATTATAGTACCTCCCTCTTGCATTTGTTTTTAACCCCAAAAATATTCTAGAAGTGGTTGTGAAGCGTTATATAGTCACTAGCTTTTGCCCGCGGCTTCGCTCGCATTAAATTCGGAATGACACAGAAGAGATCTCAGAATTATTTGAATACGATATGTAT
>BHDV01003590.1:448086-462498 GCA_005406045.1 Adoxophyes honmai | reverse complement strand
TTCAGAAACGCAATTGAGCTTTTATTTCTACGAGGATAATAATAATTTAAAGAGAATCCAGTATTATAAAACAACATTACTATAAGTATAGATAGATGTTTTATAATATTCACATTATATCCTATACTATATTTCCTGTGTGGTGTCGCGATAGAATAATACCTCTCCATTTCTTTCATGGATGTGGTAAGAGTCGACTCTGGGAAAGGGTTTGTGTATTGTGGGCGATGAGCTAGCAACCTGTCACTGCAATATCACGTTTAAAACCATCTGATTACCCTGAAATTGGTAAACGTCGTGGCACTGGGTTTTTGAATTCACATGTGCTCTGCCTACCCCTCTTAGGAATACAGGCGTGAGAATATGTAGGTATGTATGTGGTAAAAGGCGACTAAGGAGATAGGTTCAGCTATGCTTTAGCAGGCTAGCACATTTCATTGTTATACCTCTTCCAACTTGAAATAGTCATGGTTTTGTCTATGTCATGTTTCGTGTACTCTGCCTAACACATACAGGAACACGGGCATGATTGTATGTATTATGTATGTATGTAAACTATACCACAATACTGTAATACTAACCTTGTTACCTGCTAGTATTGATATTGTAGCAGTTAAGTTCGCAAATGGAGCGCCATTATCAAGGTGTTTGATCCAACCGACCAATATTGACTCGACCTCCGAGCAACATTATACACACATCAATCAAATGAACGTCAAATTTAGATCTTAGAGTGAGTGTTGGGCAAATAGTAAGTAAACTTAACAGTATACAGAATGCCTGTTGTTGAATGTTACGACCAGAATGTTTGCCAAGATTTCTACGATACAGGAACTAAACCGTCGCTTCGCGTTTATTTAGACGTCGTCTCTTTGACGATGAGCTACCGTTTTAGCCTCCTATTTCTGGAAGTTTCGAACTGTCTGAACTGTAGTAATTGAAGTTTAAATGGAAATAAAACAGTCACGCGAGTGCCGATGGGCGCTGAGCGGGCAATCTAAAATGCAGATGCAATCTACGGCCCATCCCAACTAACTGCATACGACGTCATTACAGAGTTTCCTCGATAAATATTGAACGTTGTGAAACTGATACAAATCTATTAAAATTGCATAAGCTTTTTAGGTACTTCAATGTCTTAATTTCTCTACTAAGTATACCTACAATAAAACGAAAAAAGAAAACTAGGTACATCAAGAAACCTGTATCTAAAGTGCTTCATAACTTGGTAGCATTATTCCACTGAAAATCAATATAGAAACATTCGAATTTCGAAGCCCATAGAAATAGATAATTACTTTCTGATTTTTTTTTCTAATTTGGAACATGCAGTCGGCATGTCTAGTGGTGCGACCCTGAAAATCCGATGCGCAATTGCTTGTGGAATTATATTTCGCCGCCAATTTATCCGTTCTTTGTGCGTAGTATTAATGTTGTCTTTGAATAATTTTCTTAATTAGTAGGAACATGGATAATGAATATAACAATAAATGGCATGAAAATACTCGCGTTTTTCGCCATTCGGCTCGCTTCACCACACTCGTGTATCTTTTCTCTAAATAACTATTAAATTATGACTTGCAACATTAACGATCCAGAATGAACAGCACGCGCACTCGTTACTCGTAAGATCGAATTTAACCACCATGAATATCAATAAAGCGAACTATCGAAATTAAATTAAACTTCATGAAATATCAGCAGCGATACCGCTACTCCTGCGAATTAATAATTAATTAGTTAGCAACTTGGAAACAGCATTACCTGGGAAAGGAAGGACGCTGTTACTTTAGTTTGAAGCTTTTATTATTTTAATGGCTCTAGTTGCGCAGTTAAACGATAACAAAGGAGTTAACTTTGGCCCCGTATTTAACCTAATATTTATAACGGGTATAACTTTTGTCATTTACACCCGATAAAAACGGGAGACGTAAAATATACAACGGGATTAGACGAGTGTGTCCACCATTAGTGCGGGCTCGGGACAGTCTTGCGAGGCCTTTTAATCCCTCGCCTCTCGCAAAGACCAACCGCCACTTCAGTGCAGTCTTTGCATAATTGAATAGTTGGTTGGTCTAGGAAACTGCTAATGCTCATTCGGATGTCGCGCGGTACTTGACAAGACGTTAAAACAGATGTATTGTCGTCTTCTGTAAATTAGCTCGACTGTTTCTGGTCAGATTGCGGCCCATCAGCAGAGGCTAGGCACCGCTGTGTGTTTATTTTACTATTTTTAGTCTCATGGTAGTTTTATGTTAACATTGGTGTTAAAGAAAAGGAATAGGAATATCGTAGGGGGCTATAGTTTTACAATTTCTAATTACATACAGCATAATAATCACGCCTGTATTCCCAAAAGGCAGATCACACGTAACATGACATAAACGAAACCATGACTATTTTACGCTTGTCAGCCACTTCTAGCATCCGTACCAATATATAAATGTGAAAGTGTGTTTGTTTGTTTGTTTGTTTCTTTGTCCGTCTTTCACGGCTAAACGGAGCGATAGATTGACGTGATTTTTTAGGTAGAGATAGTTTAGGGCATGGAGAGTGACATAGGCTACATTTTGTCTCTTCAAAACCCCCCATTTCCCTAAAGTGAGGAGTGGAAGTTTTCAATGTAGAAAGCTATAAAATTGGTATGTGTGCTATCTCTTCTGTGATACCCCGAATTTAACGCGAGCGGAGCCGCGGGCAAAAGCTAGTATTTATATATATATTATTTTCTAGCATTAACAGATGGAAGAGGTAGAATAGTTACAAGTTGCTAGCAAAGTACGTTCTATCGCCAAGATTTTGTGGTAGCTTAACCTTTTTTGAGATATATCGACTGGCTAATTAATTATACAACAAACTGCTACCTACGTACAACATGAATAATGCCTAACTTTGGTCTAACCGTAATTTCGTGTATAATTTTTATTTTGTCCAGCAAACCAACAAGAAAAGCATGGCCAGCCCGCAGGTGACAAACGTGCGTAACTTTACCCAATCAAGATAAACGTCAGATTAATGTTTTGTTGGCAATAATCCTGGCTTTTATGTGCTGACCTCATGAAATATCATATTTGTATAGCTGTTACCTACAGCTTTTTATTTGATACAGGATTATATTATTAAGCAGCTACTAGTGGTATATTAGATTATGAAACGTTTAACAAACATACTCGAAATCTCTTCTCTCTTAACATTTACATAAAAAAAAATTATAAAGGTAACGCAAATTACGCAACCGCTACTACGGGGGTGACCCGTTGTTTGAGAATAAAACCCCTCCATTTCTTTCGTGAATGTCAGAAAGATTACTAATGAAAGATGTTTAGGTACGTTTTACACATCAGACCTGTCATTATTGTACTTCTTTTACCTATGTTTTAAAACCTAAGAGTATGCTAAATGTGATAGAACAGGTTTTGACTACGTAGCGCTTTAAGTGCTCTGCCTACTCCATTAGGGAATACAGGCGTGATGTGTATGTAAACTACCCAATATTCGACAGCTTAATTCCAATGACACAACTATGATAATGTTACGGAACCCGTGGTGCGCGATTCCGACTCGAATTCGCAACTTGTGCGCTAATTATTTATATTATACGCATACTTAGTTAGAAATTATACTATCTTAAACACAAGTTCCCTGCATAATGCAAAATGCCCTCGAAATTAGTTAGGCTTAGACGTTATCTCGTGTGCCCCAAAATCGCATAATGACGTAATCAACTCATTAAACCAAAAGGATTTATCCATCCGTCAGGATTAGTGGCTCCATTCTAATTAGTAGTAGGCGAACGAAATGTTCCTTCTCTGCTTCCCGGATACAGTACCGTGCGATGAGACCTTCAGTAATTGTAATTAGACATCGACTCACACTTAACAGTGGCGGGTTTGATTACCTCCCACCGATAAGGTGACGCATAGGTTGATTAAAAGAATACGTATCTTCTCATAGCAATGGCAACAGGTAACAGCAACTACTTTCAGATATTTCCTATCATGTTTTCCTAGCCCCCTCGTATAGAGGAAGCTTGTAATCAGCTACATAAGGACCGACAACTTTTTGGTTTGACTACGAAACCTTAAGAAAGAATAACGAAATTTTTCCTAAGGAAGAACGTTCTCATTTTAAATTAAATTAGGTATTTCCACTCATTCAAAATATTTCGTTCGAATTTTGAATAAGTGAAAGAACTACATTAATATTTTCTATTTCGGCCACATAAATCCAATGGCGTGCTAAAGCTCATTCCCTGATAATTGACGATGAAAAGCGCCCAGTTCAGCCCTTACGATAACGAAATTAATATCGTCGATTTACTTTTTCGCACGCTTGTTTGTAAAAGCCATTATACAGATTATACTTACCAAATCACTTATCAAATCTAAATTGTGTTATAGTCCCTGGCAAGTTGATGGCACGATTTTAGAGAGAGAGAGAGAGATAGAGTAAAATCGCGCATCGCTTTTTAGATAACTTGCCGGTGTCTGTACGATTATTAAACTATGATACGGTATTATTACTCGTAATAAATTTTAATTTAGTTTCTTATTAGTAGGTTTTTTGTTAACATATAATTTATAAATTCATCTGGTGAAATTATCAACCAAAAATTTGAGATGAAAGCAAAATATTCAAGTGAAATCAATTTAAATATTTTACTATTTGTACAGAGTAGTTTTATAAGCTGCAAAGATCCTTTTTGAAAAATCGTAATCGTAATAAATAAATAAATACCTATGTATGTAAACGGAAAATTGTGTTATACCTAGTAGACCCACCTGAAATAAAGAAAAAACTTTTATTATACCTCCTTAGGTCCTTTAGGTCCTTAGGTCTTAGGGTACCTACATAATGTCCATAACATACGTTTTTCCTTCAAAATTTCGAAATTGTGTGATAATTTTCTAAAAGTTAACAAAAATGTCTCTTGCTTTTCATACAAACTCTTCTTTTCCAGATAAACCCTCTCATGCGTTTATTAAATAGTCGCTTGATGGAAATTTTCATACGGGTCAGTTTTTTTATCTATTAGATCGATATTAAGTTCTCGTGTTTCCGATAAATAAATAAAAAGTGTAAAACAACTTCCTTTCCTTTAATTACAAGTAATTAACGTTCTCAACTTCTTAATCCCTATTGTGATACCAGAATTCTATCTAGAAAATGTTAAGTTATTTAACTCAAAATCAGTGGCATTCAAATGGCACGGGAGTGCGGCGCCGTGTCTCACTTATACGTTGCATATTTAAAGGCACTGCAATGCATTAAAATTGCTGAAGGCACCCACCTAAACGCCCCATTTCTCAGGCTGGTATTTGCTGTCTTGGGATTTGGAAGGATTTATAAGACAAACGTGTTAAGCATTACACTCGTACCTAGATCCAAATTTTAAAATCTTGATAGATTAAATATTTCTTTCGCAAAACCTGACAAAAAAAATCATCAGAATCAGATATTGTGTTTTGTGTTGATACGTACTTTCATCGTTATCACCGAACCGACATACGTTCCACTGCTAGGCCATTGCTAGGCACAGGCCCACGAGAGCCCTACGCTGATAGAGAACTTCACACACATCATTGAATGACTTTGCAGTTGCGCACAGTTTTCCTATCGACGTTTACCTTCACCGAATAGCACATGGTAAATTTCGTACACAAATTGTGATTACTTGAGAGGCTTAATGGTTCTACCTACTTTGATTAAATAAATAGATACACAAATTCAATGCAAAGACTACAAGTACTTACATAGTAAGATTTGTATAAGTTTTTTTTCATCAAATCCAAAACAAATACTAACTCCTGTGACCTAACCTAACCCGCTTCAGCGTAGATTTAGAACTAGAAATAAATATTATCAAATCGAAAGGAAACCTTACCGCAGGCTCCGAATCCGAATCCTAATCTACAAGAAGGTTCATTGTTCTTGTGCAAAAATAAATTGGTCTGCTCAAGGTTGGTTCGAGCCCCATAAATAAATGCACCTCTTTCATTCCTTTCGACGCAACCCGACCGTAATTTTGGGTATCTCGACCTGCGTACGCTGAGGAGCAAAAATAGCGGAACGCTACCCATTAAAACTTTAACAAAATGTGACCCGTTATTCTGCTCGGCAGTGTAGTGCGGACAACCTAATAAAGGGCCGCGGTTTTGATCTCCCCATCAATATTAATATTTTCATGAAAAGAAGCAAGCCCTAACTTTGAGGTATTTGCCCCTTTTAACATTGTTTGTAGTATGTTTAATAACGGTGTTCTTTTATTGAAAAAGTAAGCGATGATGGGTTAAGGTCTTGCCTTTAGGCTTGTATAAAATTTTGCTAAATCTATCTTGGAAAGTAAAATTTCATGTTAAATATTACAGTAATCCCTATTTGCAAAAAAATGTTTCTGTTGTAGGAAAATGTTACATTATGCTGAGGAGTTTTTGTGCTCCATGAATTTGTTTAGGATTGTGTAACAATAGAAACATACATTTATAAAATACATCACGCCTTCATTCCCAAATGGGGTAGACAGAACACACGAATTGTTACATAGTCAAACCATGACTTCACGCTTCGTAACCACATTTAGCACAATTTTAGGTTGAATCATTGATGAAAGAGGTATAATAGTGACAGGTTGTTAGCCTGTCGCCTAAAGCCTACCTTAACCTGTTTTTAGTCGCTTTTCTGATGACATCCATTGTATACATAGAGAGCTGTTATTGTAAACCTGACAAAAACAAAAACTAACAAACTTCAAATTAATACAATACATCCCGTTCAAAGATGTAACCAGAGTCTTTAAATACGTCCTCGGTGGCGAGGTGTCAGTACGTCCTTGAACAGCAAATCGGCTGATTATTTGTCTTGTGTTGATCATCAATTCTCAAGACAACAAAGGCTTAATTGCTTTAATCGACAAAATGGATACCTATTTAATATTGCACGCTAATACTCCATTCCCAGAGAGCTAATCTAAACTTAGTGCGCTTACTCAACACGGTGCGGAGTCTGGAGGCGACGAATCACTGAAACGAGGTGACAGTTCATTTTATATTTGCATACATTTAAATCTTTGAGGGACAATCCTTCCCGCCGCTTAGCATATTTTAATAGCAGCGGCAATTTATATTGACACCGCGTAAATATTAATTTCGCGAGGCGCTTTATTTACTTGAAGCAAAAATGTAGTCCTTGTTTACGTTTATTTTTAACAACGGTACTGTTAGTTAAAATGGATAGAGATGAAAGTTTACTCTGTAGTCCACAGATACATTTGTGAGACTTTTCTCACGAGTCGAACCAATTGATTCTTGACCCACCGTAGAACGTTGTCACAATTAACGTAATGAAGATTTCCTTTGTCAATCAACGCAATGTCACTATGACGTTCACTATGAATAGGTTCTATGGTGGGTCAGGAATCAATTGGTTCGATGGTACTTGAGTATTTATAGGTGGCAGTATTTAACAGACGAAAAAGACAGGGATATAGGATAGGAGGAAGGACTAGTTAAGATGCTCCTTTTTACATACATCACGCCTGTATTTCCAAATGGGGTAGGCAGAGCACACAAAACGCTACATAAACAAAACCATGACTTTGATTTTAAGTTGGCAGATATAATAGTCACAGGTTGCAAGCCTTTGCCTCTTAGGACATCCGTGTGAGAAATGGGAGGAATTATTCTAAACCCACACGAAATCTCTTTGTTTGCGTGACGAGTGACGAGTATTACTTACTAACTTCTGTCCGCAAGCATCGTCTATTAGTAGCTCGAGTAACATATTTGTTATTCTGATGTATGTAGGTAAAGATCCATAAAAATCCATTAAATTCATTATTTTGCGCGGAAGAGTGATAAAGGTTCATACAAACTTTTGCAGTAAAGGTAATTGAGTAAATATAGGTACCCAAGGCATCACTGCAAATGGTAAAACCGTTTGTTTTGAGAACATTATAAAAAACAGTAATAAGTGTTACTGCAATAATGATGTCCAGTTTTGCCTTTGAATTTCTGAGAATCATTTAAAAAAATCCGTTGAATATCAAATGTTATCCTGAATGCACCATAGTAATTTTAACTACCTCTTAACGCAGATGTAAAATTTTGATCCTCACCCAATAAATTAGTACTAATCAATTTCGAAAGGAAGCCAAATTAGCGTCGATTCGACCAAACAAGAATACCTATCCTATAACTAATCTAACCTTGGAGTAAGTCACTTTTATCTAAAAAAATAAATTAACTCGCGAGTTAAAAGTTGCAAAGTTTGGCTATATCAGCCATTAGACATTTCAAATGAAGGGTTTTCGTTTTCGACTTTTTAAACCGAGTGAACGATCACAATTATAAAGATCCAGCCGAAACTCGTCCTACTGCTGGCACAGATCTCCCATTATAGGGGGTTTTGGACTGAACTGGATTCAGTGCCTGGGCCGCTGCAATTTCACTTATATTATTTTACTAGCTAAATACGAGTATTCGTGTAATTGCTAATCATTCTAAATGCAACTTATGGATTTCGGCTACTTGGACGCAATTGTTTCAATGTGACATACATTTAAAAAAAAACATGACACTGACACACTTACGAGTGCATTATCTGTGGCACAAACATCTGTTCTCAGTGTGTCAGTGTTGCCATGAAATAAACAAATACAAGTTGTTAACAGGATAACCTACAAATTAACCTCAACTCCACATACAAAATGGACGTGAATATGAAAACCCTATCAACAGAATATAATTTAGAAGAAATCTTGAAAATCGTTTCGGACTTGCAAGGTATAAGTGACTGGAACTTTTCTGCATGTAACTTTGAAAACGTCGGCCAGAACTACTTTGGCGTTCTCGTGCCATTGAACTTATGTGGTACCAAAACAAACAGTGAGGTTATTAATATTAAATTAGTACTGAAATTAGCTCCAACTGATAAGATATTTCGATTAAGTGATGCAGTTACGCGGATGTTCAATAGAGAGATATATGTTTACAGTACGTTACTTAATAAGTATCACGACATACAGAAAACGTTTTCAACGAGACACTACGTAATACCTCGGTGTTATTACACAAGTGATAAGTACTGTGAAGAAGTAATAGTAATGCAGGATATGCGAGAGGAGGGATATAAACCATACACTGATAGTGCATTTTTAGATTTGGATCACATTCTCGTATCTGTAAAGGCACTGGCCAAGTTTCATGCGTTGTCATTTATATTAAAACAAAGAGACAGGGAATTGTACAATGAAATAGAAGCAAAATGTGTACCGTTAAACGAAATTACCGATAAAAGATTTTTTGAGGTCTTGAAAGACAGACTATTAAAAGCATTAGACAAATTAGCTAACACAGAATATGTAATTTTGCTAAGAAATCTTGAAGAGAATTGTGCGAAATATATCAGACGAGCAACGGAAGCTGCTGCTGAGACATGTATCTGCCATGGCGATATCTGGAAAGAAAACATTCTTTTTAAATACGAAGTAAGTTTATAATAACATTTAAAAGTATTTTATATACTTTTCGACAAGCTAATAAAATGCAAGGCTTGATAACTTCACCTTATTTTATTTATTGGGTGGATACTAAAATTTGTAATTTATGCAAACTGAATACGCAACTACCAAAAGCATATCTTTTTCAGAATTCAACACCATCAGAGGCTTGTCTCATTGACTACCAAACCAGTCGTATATGCAGTCCAGCATACGACATCTTATACCTCATCACAAGCAGTACGGATTCAGATTTACGACGCGACAATATTGGCACACTTTTAGATGTTTATTATAAAACCTTTGAGGACTATCTTGCCAAAGCGGGGAATGACGCTGCTGCTATTTACTCTCGGGAAGCATTTGGGAGTGACTTAAAAGTTGTTGGCCCAGCTGTGTTCATAGTGGCTAATACAGCGCTTTGGCTCTCAAACGGTTTGCAACAAGAAGGCCATGTAAGAAGTAAACAGATTTTAAGGACTGATGACGAAATAGCGGTTGCTGTTCGGGAATATACGGGACTGATAAAAAGCATTATTGATGAGTTCGGCAGCTACAGCTATTTCTGCGATTGTCAATAAATTATCACTATTTACTTTAAAAGCAAATGTTTTTGTTTTATTTAACGTTTACTTAAGATAAGAACGACACTCAAAATAAATTAAGATTACAGCCATAAACAAAATCTAATTTTAATGACCTAATCATCTTATTATCATGCATGACATTAATAGATTGTGTAACAAAGGAGCAAAATGTCGTATTGAAGCCACAAAGTGAATGTACCAGAAGGAGGAATCAGGTTACAAGTTGCAAGTGGGCCTAACGCATATTGGGTGTTACGCACAACATTAGAATACCTACCTAAATGACATGTAATTGCGTGCAAGTATGATAAAACTGAAAAAAAAGATATATGATGTACAATTACCATTCAAACTACAAACGAAAGTTGTTTTGAATGAGATCTAGTTACTAGTTTTTTTATTAATACGTAATAGGTATTTACTCAATTTACCTTTAATTCGAGCAACTGGAATTTAAAAATGAGAATAATATTTAACTAACTTTTATATTATGTTACGTCACGCTTGTTAAACACTGTAATCTAGCAATAAAAAAGAGAAGTAGATATGTAACCATTGCTCTCATTTTTAGTGCAATTTAATCACTTTCTATAAATTATCTCGTTCTGACACATATATTTTCTCTGGTAATGAAAAACCTAAATGAGTAGTAAAATATTACACGTAAATCTGCTTTCAAGAATACTTGGTTACAGAATAAAGCTTTCGTATCGCTCAATAAAAATATTACCGCCAATTGAGTTTAGGATCATGTTCGACGGTTCCCAAGGGACCATAAAAACTGTAAGATTACACCGTATAATCCCATTTACTTATGTTACGTGTTACACGTGCAGCCTTTTACGATCAACTGCAGCTTCCGCGTAATGCAGGAACGCTGGAACGTGTAGGTATTTGTTGAAATGAAATCCTATTCAATGGGCAAAGGTCGGAAAGAGGGCCGGCCGAATACCGGATCGTGCACTGCCTTTCGCAATAGAATTAAATGTTGGGAGTTCTACCACATTATGTTTGGGTCAATATCAGATTTCGTCCCAAGTTTTCTAATTTCTAAGGCGCAATTTTTTTTGTCAATATTTGCAATAAATGAAATGACATACCTTGTAAAGGACTGAATTTCAGCACAGTAACATAGTTAAGTATATAAGAAATTCAGTCGTTTACAAGGTATGTCATTTCATTTATTGCAAATATTGACAAAAAAAATGCGCCATAGAAATTAGAAAACTTGGGACGAAATCTGATATTGACCCGTTTATGACATAAGGCAGGTACAGTCAGATATTTAAGTAGGAATAATCTTTTCAAACCGGGCTTGACCAAATACTTAATGTTCCTCTTCTTTTATGTAACTCACTCATTGCGACTGAGTTAACACGGCAAGTCGAGATTCGAGTCTCAAAATATTATCTAATCCTTCCTGGATCTACGAGAGTTGAAGTGAATGGTTTTACATATAACTACATGAAGGACTGATTGTATAAAGGTGAATGAGTGAATGTTAAAATCCCACTGTCATAAGAAGACATGTTATAATGTGTGAGACCTGAAGTATCTTGGAACTAAGTAGGTACCTATACATATATACTGTTGGTTGGTAATGAACTATGGCTTTATGTGCAGCCAATAATTGTAGCAGTAAATATTACGTTAATACTTAAATTAGGATGGTAACTAAGGACAAACAAGTTGAGTGTACAAATCTTGAAAAAGAACGATTTTGCAATTTTTCACATCTCGCAAAACACTGTTTATACTTGCGTGTTTGTGAGCGAAGGCAATTATGTAAGCGATATGTACATCGATATTCGATTAGGTGAAGCAGTCAATTATACGCATCACGATTTTCTTTCCGGACTTAAACAGCTGTCTTTCTGCTTGTTGAGCACAACCAATAGTAGGTACATTATGTACCCATGTGTATAAAACACGTGTTAGGCTGTTAACTTTTCAATTTTATTCACGCATCGTCACGCAAGCACTTTCAGTCGTAGGAACAACTTAAACACGAAACAAGCCAAATGGCTCTACAGCAGGTATCAGCAACAAGCGGCCCGCATACATTGCTATCAAAATCATAATATATGCAAGTGTGGCCCATTTCTACATCATTTGCCGATCTGCGGCCCTTGTCTGCTAAAAGGTTGCCGACCACTGCTCTACACCTCTACAGTTAATTCTAAGGTTTTTTATGCGTATGGTGAATGCTAGATTATTTTGAATCCCTAAATGTCCTTATTTGTCGTGTCATACAGAAATACGCATGAGCCTAATTTGAATTGGCAGGGACTGTTTATATCTTGCATATGTACACTTCCTCAAGCTTCAGGGTAAATGCGGGTAAACGGCAATAACGGAGAGATCAACCGGCGATGTACTCGGAGGTGAGCGAATGGAGTCATTCGAATCTATGAGCCCCAGTACAGATTGGACTCATTTGTCCGCCCGCTACATTCATTCGGAAGGAAGTAAGCCTCACTTTTATTAAGGTCATTTGTATCTCGATACCGGTGCCGTTAAAAAGAAATTGTACTCGAGGGTAGGTTACCCTTAAAGTAATTTGGGTCAGGTACGTCTTGGAGGCTTGAAACTACAGACTTTTCAGGATAAAGCTTGTAAATTTAAAGAGATTTTCTTGATGTATCGTAAGGGCGGGCGCAAAATGGTGCTTAGTCTTTCGTCGTTGAGAATTCGTAGATTGTGTTCAATGTTTTTAATTTAGAATAACACCTCTCCATTTCTTCCGAGGATGTCGTAAGAGGCGACTCAAGAAATAGGTTAAGATATGCATTAGGCAATAGGCTATCGACACTAGTCACTATAGTGTCGTTTAACTTACATACATACATACATATTCTCACGCCTGTATTCCCAAGAGGGGTAGGCAGAACACATGAATCCAAAAATCGTTAAACGTGATATTGCAGAGACAGGTTGCTAGCCCATCGCCTATAATACACTAACCCTTTCCCAGAGTCGACTCTTACGACACACACGGGAAGAAAGGGGGAGGTGCTAATCTCACCCGGCACCACACGGGACACGTCGTTTAACTTAAAACCTACGCTATTGAAGCTTATGCTAGAAGCTACGAAGCGTGACATAGCCACGGTTTTATCTAACAATAAGTAGCGTTTTGTGTGCTCAGCCTGTCGCATTTAGGAATACAGGCAGGATGTATGTGTGTGTTACTAATTAGGCTATCGCCGACTGCAGTTCATTTGTCTGATAAAATAGGAATTAATCCAATCGCCGGCATCACTAACTCCATCGCGCAGCTGTCCCCGAGGCCCTCGCATAATTACATAACGATAACCATATCGAGGCGTGACTCGCGCGAAAAGAACTCCTTTTATTGCGTATGTCTCAGCCTCTTTTGCACGTATGAGGCTTAATGAAGAGCCCTCGGGGGGAGTTTTATTAGATTTTGTTTTAGCTCACTTCAATAAAAAGAAATGTAGACGTATACGGTTGT
This sequence comes from Adoxophyes honmai, assembly GCA_005406045.1. Lineage (NCBI taxonomy): Eukaryota > Metazoa > Arthropoda > Insecta > Lepidoptera > Tortricidae > Adoxophyes > Adoxophyes honmai. Next base: position 448,940 of record BHDV01003590.1, on the reverse strand, counting down.
ATACCGAGTTACCGACACTCGTACCAATCTGACGTAATTGCCGGTTCTGCTACACATAATCATTTTACACAAATTATGTGGAAAGGAACTCGTAAAGGAAAAGCTTGTCGCTTTATTTTGAGGATATTGTTAGAACACCGTAGCCTTAGGCGAGTCGCTTGGCGTTGATTCTCTATTTGCTGCTAACCTTTAAACAGCGCCAACAACCGCACAGCTAAGCGAAGTGGACTTGTATTGCGGTGCGAGATTGAATTTTGCCTAAGAACGACTCTCTGGGGTGTAGTCATTATTATCTCCTCTCAGTTAATACAGTTCTGTTCCACGGCAATAACGGAGTCACTAACAAAGATTGAACCGTTAAGTTCGCTCACAATGTGAAAGAAAACCTCAACCTACGCCGAGAAACTTTAGAACGCTTCATCTAAAGTTAGACAAATAAGATTAATCAATCAACCGCGCTGTTATTAACTGCTAGACCTTAGCGCGCAACTTTGTCTGCATCTTGCAAGCTCTTTGCACTTTCTCCGGACAGAAACTAACTTAAAGGTAGAAAACTTTCGACTTTTTTGACACGTTGTGACTGTTTATTATTTATGGCGTAGTTTTGATTAAGGATATTTAAATAAAACTATCTAAGAAATCGATTTTAATATTATAATGAAAAACATCCTCGAGACCAGGTTAAGGTGCCCAAAAGGCAGACGGCGTCCCCTCTCTGAATGGCGATGCCATTCGTTGCCCAAAAAACGCACCACGCACCACCAAACCCTTCAGGAAATTTATAAACTTCCGTAAGATTCCAAACGGGAGACAAATTGTATTATTTTACGGCCGCATTTTCGTAAAATAATCAA
>BHDV01003590.1:430068-444346 GCA_005406045.1 Adoxophyes honmai | reverse complement strand
GTTTGTAATGAATAGGCTCAGAAACCTACGACCCCAAAATCCGAAATTTACGCGAACGAAGTCGCGGGCGGAAAGCTAGTAAAATATAAGTATTGGCTTATTGCTTCGGTACAAACTTATGGCACCAGATAAATCTCCGTTATGGCAGCATCGTGTTAAGCGGGAGTAATGCGAGCGCGGCGCATGCTGCATTGTCTGCTCCTGAATATTCATAAACCTCCGGCGCGAATAGCCCCGACTATTTCCCTTATAAAAGAATCCAGTCCTTCAAACCTCAAGTCTAGATTGAAATAAACTTGGTGCTTCAGTCTTTGTCGTGAATTTCGTTTTTTGCACTTCAGGTTTCAGGTTTCAGTGTTTACGCTCAATGATGGCATGAAATACGACCAACAGAGGGATGGAGTGCATCTTAGTGGTGTTTCAAAAAAATGTATGGAAAGTTGTTTGAGAGTAAGTAGGTACTCTGGCCACACAATTTTCGAGGCTGCATAGTTTGATTTTTTTTTTAAGTATGTATCGAAGTTTAAATTGCATTGCTGAGTCACAAAACAAGGTTAATCAACAGCTTTGCCATTTGGTAGTTTTAAATAACACATAAGTGTGTATCTGTATTTAATCACTTCAAATGGATAGGCAACGCATTTAAAAAATAGTGGTGATCGCTTGATCACTTACCGTGAAATTGTACCTTATTTTGTTAGCTGATTGAATTTATTTCGTCCTCGTTCGCGGAAATAACCATGTATTAAAATTGTCATATAACCAATATAACGTATTCCCAAATGGGGTAGGCAGAGCACACTAAACGGTACATAGTAAAATTTTGATTAGATTATAGAGGTTCATAGTGACAAGTGACAGGTGACAGTAATAATAGGGGTAGCCTGCCGTCTAAACTATGCTATAAGTAATCCATTTTCCCCATTTACTGGTGTGGTGTCGAGTTAGAACAAAATCTCTTTCATAAACAATGTTTGATTTAGAACATTACCCAGTATCTCAATATTCAGCTTTGCTAGCACTAATTTTGTTTATCCGCTCTTAATAATGCCAGTACTGCAGCGGTGCATTATTCATAGAACAAGGCACTCCAATTAGACACTTCAAACTTTCCCGTATCAGATAGAACGCCGTTCCTGTACTGGATTACTTTGGCTGTTTGTGCTGCAACCGCCGTGGGACGAATAATCAACCAACTATTGTTCTATAGAACTTAGAAACTTTGATTCATTTAGCAGACTGCGGGGAAATGTAACAAAACAACGTAGTTTTATTGTGTTTACTTGTGAATGTCTAGATTTGTACCAACTAAAGACTTAGATAACAATAATACCACAGACCAAAGGATAATAAGAATTTCATGAGACTACGGTTTTTTAATTTATTTTAGGAAGAAATTTAAAAAAAAACTACAAACGGCCTGGCATACCATCACTACCTACTACTAACAAGTGTACAACTAATTATTTATGTGAAGCAAATACCGATTGCTAATCACAAAGTATTTTGAGAAGATAAGCAGTTGCTACACCTGCGGTGGCGTTGGTGGGTGTAAAGTTGTCATTTCAATGCCGACCGGGTAAAGCATCAGAAGACTTACTTGCATTGTTAATAACGCAAATACTACTTAATCATAGTTGACGACACTAGGTACGTCGAGCAACAAAAGTCACATCGGGCGACCGCAGATCCGTGGTTTTAAACTCAAACACAAGAAACTTCGACGTCAAAGTATCAAAATTGGCTGTAATTATTGTATGGAAAATTGATGATCAATACTTTAGGATAATTTCCACTTAGGGAAGAATATCCTAAGAGAGAGTGTGTGAGTATTGGTACTCAGAAGGTAGCAGAAGGGCTGAATGAAACTCGTAGTTATCGTAGAGAAGATGACGTCGTCAGTAGTAGAATTGGAATAATTTTATTGTAAAAAACCTTATATTTATACTAAAACTAACAGTGCACAACTAGTAAATAAGAAAGAGATAAAAAGATAAATAAATGGCTCTCGCTCTAACGGCCTGGCCACGACCACGCGCGGCGAGCGGCAGCGGCAGCGGCGGGCGGTGAGCGGCAAAAACAATCGCATAGTAGTATACACAGGCCATGCCACGAGGTTGCCGCTCGCGCGACTAGCGACGCGAATTGCGCCGGGCGGCGCGCGGCGGCGACGAGCGGCCAGCGGCGCGACCGAAACAAAGACACGGGCTGAATGGAGGATGCCACGAATTCAGAGCGACGCGACGAGCGTTACGAGCGGCATGTTTCGGGCGACGCGGCAGAGAATAAAATTTTTTAGACGATTCGCGCGCGAATAATGTACACCGAATTATAATGTTATGTAAATACTTCTTCAGAGTTAACTTTTGACTTTTACTAATTTGTAATAATCTTACGTAAGGTTATTATCAAGTTAGATCTTACATTTTGTTGGTATTTAAGTAATTAAATAGACAGATGTGTGCTTTCAGGATATTGCTAAGTTGAAGTCTGTTTTTTTGTTTCAAATCATTGCAATTATTGTTTTAACAAATTCAAATGCTGGAGTATACCTACTATACCATACTCCTGCCTATACATATATACGTCCCACTGCAGGGCACAGGCCTCCTCTCAATATGAGAGGGCTTGGGCTATAGTTCCCACGCGGGCCCAGCGCGGATACCGTTGCGCAAGAGCGGCCCACTACAGATGTCGCGAGCGGGCTGCGCGCGCATCTTCGCGTCCCCTCCCGCGCACCGTTACGGCCTGGCCACGACTTTGAGCGATGCGACGAGCGGCGCGACCAGCGACGCGACGAGGCAGAGCGGAGCGGCGCGCATGCCACGAACACGAACTCGATCGCAGTCGCGTCAGCGGTTTCGTGCGTAGAGGACGTATTTAAAATAGCGTTATCAAATATTGCTATGAAATGTCTTGGAAGTAGCGCATATTTCAGACAGGACATTTTATTTTTAAGAAAAATGGAGTGCAAGACTTAAATAAACGTCATCAAACACATTGGGAATTCTTTACTTTGTATCAATAATAGGTGTACAGAAAACACCCCGAATAGTTTTACGAGCATACCGGGTTGAGTATTGTATGTAGGTAAGTATACTCCAACCCAATCCGCGCTGGGCCCGCGTGGGAACTATAGCCCAAGCCCTCTCATATTGAGAGGAGGCCTGTGCCCTGCAGTGGGCCGTATATGTATATGCAGGAGTATGGTATAGTATACTCCAACATTTGAATCTGTTAAAACAATAATTGCAATGGTTTGAAACAAAAAAACAGACTTCAATTTAGAAATATCCTGAAAGCACACATCTGTCTATTTAATTACTTAAATACCAATAAAATGTAAGAACTAACTTGATAATAACCTTACGTAAGATTATTATAAATTAGTAAAAGTCAAAAATTAACTCTGAAGAAGTATTTACATAACATTATAATTCGGTGTACATTACTCGCGCGCGAATCGTCTAAAAAATTTTATTCTCTGCCGCGTCGCCCGAAACGTGCCGCTCGTAACGCTCGTCGCGTCGCTCTGAATTCGTGGCATCCTCCATTCAGCCCGTGTCTTTGTTTCGGTCGCGCCGCTGGCCGCTCGTGGCCGCGCAATTCGCGTCGCTAGTCGCGCGAGCGGCAACCTCGTGGCATGGCCTGTATACTACTATGCGATTGTTTTTGCCGCTCACCGCCCGCCGCTGCCGCTGCCGCTCGCCGCGCGTGGTCGTGGCCAGGCCGTATAAATACGGGTCGCGCGTGATCCGCGATCTTTTCCGCGGGCGGCAGCCGAAGAGACAACACGTCGTACTATCTCCTGCTCCGGGCTACGTACAAGAGGCGGCGAGTCGGCGTAGAATAACTTCGCTTGTTGAAAGTTGAAATTGAAGAAAGAAGAAAATCAAACTGCTCTTCTTAGAGCACTCGTGTTTCACGACGTCAATCCACAAACTGTCCTTCTCAGGACACTCGACCTAACGGTCGCGTTTCTATGAAACAACGTCAATCAATACTTCTTGTACACCTACAATACTATTTGACAATGTTTACTATGTATACTTAAGTTATTTGATAAACCAAAAACCACGTTTCCTTGTGGTGTCGTGTTTAGAATAACACCTCTCCATTTCTTCCGTGGATGTGGTATATTTTAGGCGACAGGCTAGCAACGTGTACTTGACACCTTAAAACCAAAAAAATTAAGTTAGAAGTGGCCACGAAACGTGAAAAAGTCATCGTTTTTACTATGTAGCATTTTATGTGCTCTGCCTACCCCATTTGGGAATACAGGCGTGATGTATGTACGTATGTGTGTCTGTGAAAACCACGTCTCTTACTTTTCCATAATCTAACAGACTAATTAGAATTACATATTTTTAATCGAGCCGACATCCCTATTATTCTTGATTCTGAAAAACGTCTAAAGTAAGAGCTCCCTTTATTTTTTTTTAAACACGGAATTCTAAAAAGCAAATTAGATAGCGCCGCGGTTTGCGGGCGGCAAGATTCGATCCACTTCGCAAACGTTCCCTCAATCAACCGCTTATTAGTTTACGTCCGGGCTTCCTTAACAATTTTGCTGCACTAAGTTGCAATAAATTTCTTGTTTACAAACTATCCTAGCCCTGTGTGGTGTTGGGATAGAATAACACTTCTCCATTTCTTCCTTGGACGGTCGTAAGAGGCGACTAAGGAAATAAGCTTAGGTGTGCTTAAGGCGATAGGCTATACTATAGACCGATAGGTACTTAAAAGATGGTAAACAATCTTGACATGTCTTTTTATTGAAATACACAGTCTAAAAATGAAAATCGTTACAATATACAATTCAATTATGAAAGTAAATGATTTTTTCATTCCTAAATTGTAAAATGTAAAGATTTTGATTTATAAAGTGTATGTTTAAATAAAAAGACACGTCAAGATTGTTTACCATCTTTTAAGTACCTGTCGGTCTCTAGTATAGCAACCTATCTTGTGTGTACTATCGGCACAGAATAGATAATAGTATAAGTACTATCGGTTCCTTTCTGTTTTCAAACCTATGCTAGAAATGGCTGGGAACCAAAAAATAGTCATAATCATAGTATTGTCTATGACACGTTTCGTGTGCTCTGCCTACCCCATTTGAGAACATAGGCGTGATTGTATGTATGTACGTACAAAACGATTTAGCTAACTGTGCCTATCAAAGCACACAAATAGCCACATTGTATCCTAATGTATTTAATGTGTAAATACATCGACAAAATGTAACAGGAAAGATTTTTAAATGCCACGCACAAGCACGGATACAATCGCCGCAGATCAAAGTAAACTTTGAATTGGAAACTATCGTGAAACTCAATTACAGTGAAATAAACGGATATAACTCACATCCGTGATCAAGTTTTGGCAGTAGTAAAAATGGCGAAGAAAACTTTTCTGCTAGTGTCAGCTTTGTCGAGCAGTTTCGTAAAGGAAGCGGTGGCACGTACAAGTAGTGCGCGTCTGGCATCAACCGTGGCGTGTGTTCTTGATGAGGGGCTACAGATGAGCACTATTTTAGTCGAGCTAAACTTAGCCATAGACGAGCTGTCGACATACAGACATCCATACATACATTCATCCCAAATGGGGTAGGCAGAGCACACGAAACGAGACATAGACAAAACCGTTTGACACCATTGTAGCGTTGCGTAGCTAGATAATTTTGGTTTAAAAACAGATGACAGATGACAGCAGATGACAGCTTGTTAGTCTGTCGCCTAAAACGTACTTTCCTTTACCTATTTCCATAGTCGTCTTTTACGACATACACGGAAGATACGTAGAGGTGTCATTCTAACACGACACCACACAAGAACTATCAAAGTTTTTAATATTAAAACTATGGTTATAAAATCTTTGCTTTGATTCGTCGTAAACAGCCACGGTTTCTTATGACAATAACAATTGAAATTTCAAGTAATAAATTCAGCGTATCATAGAGTTGGTCCCTTCAAATATTGTCCAAATAAAAGATGGAGCCGTGGTCGGCCCTCAAGCAGAGAAGCCGAGATAACAATAGCACTCCACTCTAGGAACCCGCTGTTACAACACTTCAGTCTTATCAAAATGTTCAAGATAAATTTTCGCAGCCGCAAGAAACGTAATTGAATAGATACGTGGCTATCAGATCTAACTCAATGGTATCTAACCTATGTACCATCGAACCAATTGATTACTGACCCACCATAGAACCTATTCACAGTGAACGTCATAGTGACATTGCATTGATTGACAAAGGAAAGGTTTATGACGTTTATTGTGACAGCGTTCTGCGGTGGGTCAGGAATCAGTTGGTTCGATAGTACAACAGTTGTACCAATTGATTTCCGATCCACCACAGAACGCTGTCATAACAAACTAAAAATAAAATCAGTACGATGTTTAGTATTGTAAATAGGTTCTGGAGTCAATTGGATAAATGCGTACAATAAACAAAATAATGGACTTTTTGGAAATTCTCTTTCAGTAGTAAGTCTTGTAAGTCTGAGATCACATTTAATCGAATAAGAATAACATACTTTTGGAAAAGTCAAGTACCTAAATAAATTTTTCATATGAGAAAATGTGGACTGTTTTTATTATTTTTATTTTATCCTCTTTTGGTTAGGTACATCGACCCTTAAGGACACAAAAATTCCTGCACAGAATTGCGCAGCTTATGATTTTCATAGCAAAATTATGCGGCTAGCTAGTATTATTTTCTTGGTAAAAGTTACTTTTTAAAGAAATAAGTAGAAAAATCTTGGAAATAAAACCCCTATAGACTGATCGGGCCGCCGATAAACCCATCACCTCTGGGAGCGGCGTGGAATTTATACAAAGCCCTGGGTTGACTTAAAAACGCTCACGATTGTTTTTCTTTTAAACTTAGAAGAACCCTTTCGCGTTTTTCTGTTGGGCAATCTTCGAGCTTTTTTAAAGAATACATGTATAAGGCATTTTGTTTCGTACCATGATACACACAAAGTAGAACCAAGATTTGTATAAATTGTCATGGACAACTTAATTGGGTTGATGACTAAAAAATAACTATTTTAGTGCGTCAGATAGATAACCAAAAACAATATTGTAGACATACTTTTTCTTTCATCAGAAGCAGGAAATGACAAGGATACAGGTCTGAAATTTCGAGTAACGTCACGCCTTGGTACAATTTTTACCAAGACGTGACATTACGAGCCCTCTCTTCAGAAGTTTGATGATCTCTATACCTTTGTCGATGTTTAATCCTTATCCTTACTTCCTTTCTTAATATTATAAATCGGAAAGTGAGTTTGTTTGTTTGTTTGTTCCGCTTTCACGCCGTAACTACTGAACCGATTGCTTTGCAATTTGGCAGACGTAAAGATAGAAGTCCGGATTAAATAATAGGGTACTTTGTATCCCGGACAAAATATATGTTCCCGAGGGAATGTTCGCTTTATACCGCAATATAACCGAAGTCCACGCGGGCGAAGCCGCGGGCGGAAGCTAGTTATTTGATAAACCAAACACGAGTCTCATATTTTTCCATAATCTAAGTGATGGACTAATAAAATTAGAATGATATGTTTTTAACTCTGTCGTCATCCCTATTATAATCCTAACAAGATATGTATAAGGCATTTCGGTTTATTGTTGCTAGGCAATTAGTGCAAAGCGTTATTCCTACGTAATTGCTATAGGTTATCGGAAATAGGCCGCAAAATGCTCTTTTCACGTCCGATTGATTGGCGATGAAAGACATTTGGAAACCAAGGACGCTCGCTTGGACATCATGCTTTGTTTCAATAACCTTTAGATTCTAATAATGATGCGTTTGAGTTACTATTTTCAATGGCACATGGAATTTGGCAGACGCAGCGATGATTTCATGAAATTATCAAAAGTGAACCAACGAAAAAAGTTGTGGTAATGGTAACCATTAACCGTGGTTAACCATGGTTAACCATTTGCCTCAATTATGTGTGCAGTTAGGTATCATGTTTTGTTTTTCTTCGCCTTGGATTGTATCGCACTGCTCTCAGGATCCTCCAGGCTTTCCTCAACTCGTTATTGTCCCTAGCTACATCTGACTAGTCGTCAAAATTTCCATACATACTTTCCATACAAACAACAGACCATACCGAGCAAGCTGACTTTCCATCACACTGACGCGCTGTATGCTCATTTCAGGATTCCAGCCCTTACCGTCGCCGAAAACCCTGCGATAACCATCTAACAAATTTCAGTTAATGGACTCAAGCTTAATACACCTACTCAAACCTGTCCATCACGCCATGACGAAGTTATTTACAGGATGAGTAAGTGGATAAGTTAAATGACAAAGTTATGCGTAACTCGAGGCAGCAACACTATCGTGACTCGCGACTTGTCAGTCAAGTTCGTTGTTCAAAGTTTGTTCGCGGTTGTTTGGTTTCTTGCAACTTTCAGACAACAAAGACATTGCAGACATCGAAACTTGTGCGGCTGGGTTGCAGGCCGCCGTAGCAGCTAGTATTGTAGGTAAGTTACAATACGCGCCATAAGCCCGAGAATTTCCCATTAAGGCCGATTTCGGACGTCAGGAGTTGCATTCATTTACTGTGGATCTTTCTGTAGAGATTTTTTAAATATTTTTTTTACATAGCTCTCTTATAACACAGTTATATGATTTAGAAATGGGTAAGAAGAGCACAGAAACAATTTGAGTATCTATTTCGTAATCCAACAAATAATAATTAACAACAGTGCTCTGTTAACTAATTAAATTCGATTCGCGACTTGCCCCCGCCCCACTGTTTACATAAACGGTACAACACTGTATCTAGGTTTCCTTTTAACCGTACATCTTTCAGCTTAATTATACGGAGAACTAATTTCAATTTTGCATTATGGTACAAAATTATAAACCTAGTACACGAAGGTATGTACGACGCCTGGTGGTACCTGTACCTGAATCCCAGGTGATATACTATTAGGTAAGTATGTTTTTTTTATGTTTTACTTATGCGTCTTGTTTACGCGAAAGACTCTACAACTCACTGGTAAAATCAACGAGATCAAGTAAACTAATATATCCATTCAACTTTTCCGTTGCCGTTTCCGTCTTTTCTTTGCAGACCCGACGTGCCTGAGCTAATCTAGAACTCACTAAATCAATCTTTCAAAGGCTTCAGCTAAAAGTAAAGAAAAGTCGCATTTCTTTTCCTTGAACAGAATACTCTTTTAGCAAATTAGTATCTTATTACAGGTCTTGTTACTTCATTGAGGAATACCTATAAATTTTCAGTTTTATCTCCATGGCTTTGTGCTTTTACTAAAGGGTTAAATTACCTTATATAAATACCTTATATAAATAAAATACTACCTTATATAAATTTAATTTTGGGCTGATTTTCTGTATTGTTTTGTTTCCTCAGCATAGGGTCTTGAACCCAATATCTATTATTAAGATGACCACACTTTCCGAGTATTGGTTTTACTGTCAAAAATCGATAATAACAACGTACACTTTCGGACCTGTAAGTATAATTTCAATTTCTCTGATGTACGTTGTCGCTATCTAAATAGTGGAAAAATAAAACAGGTGCATAAAACTGCGTTGGGATATTTTCGTCTACATGAACTACAACAATTCATCGTATATAAGGTCACGGATCATAGCCGAAAATACTATAGTTCCAGAGAAAATAAAAACGCGAAATGGAGATATAGACGCTTAAAAGAAAATTCGGATTTTACGGAAACATTGTCATAAAGAATATGAAAACAATTTAGAGCCTTCGAACATTCTAACATATTCTAACAAGGTGAAAATAGAAACATCTTTATCGAAGTTCTAACTTTTGCGTGGTGCTTTTAAAATTTTGAAATCTCAATTTAGTGTAGTTGAAACCAGGTTAAACATTCTGCCAAAGTTTGTTTAGTTTATTAAAATAAAAAACAGAAAGTTTACTATTCTAAACACAAATCTGTTTTTTTATAAATTTACGTAGTTTAAATGCCAAAAATCATCAACAATTTTTGTCATAACCCTACAGGTTTAAAAGACCCACTATCCAACTTTAGTACAATAGGTTAAAAGTGGGAGGATGGCCCGTGTTATAATCAGTACATCATAAACTGGCTTTGTTCGTAAAGTTAGCATTCTGTCTGTATTATATTATAGACTTGCGTGGGTAACTTAACTAGGTACCTAAATACTCAGTCAAATTTCAGACAAAGAGCCTTGTTACCCGGTTTGCAAACAGCATAATGATATGAAAACGACCCACGGCAGTGAATGATGTGGTGCACAGTACAGGCCCTAACACTCGGCTTTGATGATACAATTCGCACCACTAGTACGCCGCACTCATAAAGATCCAAAGTTAATAAAAACTTTATCGCGGGCACGTCGCGGATATAAAATATGACTTTACAGGGCACCTGCTCAACAATACATAAAGCCGGGCATTAGATACTTGTCACAACAAATGAACGCGGGGGAATGCCATTTTATGGTCCATAAAGCTTAAGGTGAGCAATAAATAAAACACAAGAGTGTTTTCCCGTAGTGGACAAGATGAATTTAGGGCGTAAACAGACGCGCGGGTGTAAAACAAGCAATTGGGTGAAGCGATAGTCCCGCGGATGAGTTACGACGCCGTTGCGACGAGGACGCGCGGCCGGGATTACAAAGTAAATACTCGCCGCCGGAACCATCTCTATTTGGAACTACGAAAACAAAAACACCCCGCTTGACCGCTGCCTGTAGCGGCACTTACTGTTTTACTGCAAAGATTTTGGAGAATAGTTCTTTCCGGTTCGAGACGTAATCCGACACACGTTTAAGATTTAGTAACGATTCATGAACGACACGAATAAGCCCAAAACAATTAAATTGATCGCTATATCACTTTATAAATAGATTTTTTTGAGAACTGACTCAGGCACTCAGCCTTTACTGTCAAGAAAGACAAAATAATTTTCACGCAAAATCTATCCGTACACTGTTGAAATGGCCTTAACAATCAATGAATTCTTTTAAGGTATGTAATTATGAAATTACTTGATATGTATTTCGCTTGGTTTTGCGCATGTGCGTTTGTGTCTACCACACGTCTCTGAAGCTCTTGAACAAGTTAATTGATTGATTTTTTTACTGCAAATCAGGCTTAAGCCATTTTCTCATTAGAGAATAACACCACAGTGGTTGCTGTCATTTTCCTTGCGTAAATTAACTTCATTTTACCACTAATTACCTGTACGTATCGTACATACGACGTTCTCGGACCGTTAATGAACGATGCACGTGTAATTTACTACGGCTAAAGTACACCTGCGCCGGCTAATCTACATATTGACTAATTTGCATCGGTGAGCGTCGCATTAGCGTTCGGTGGCTTTCAAAATCGAACATCCGTAAGCTGATAATGAATATCTGTAGCAAAAGGTAAATGCTGATAAGTTATAACTAAATTTATGTTAGTTCGCGTCTCTTCTGAGGACATGATAAAAGTTAACTTTAGTTAGTTTTAGGTTAGTAAACTTTAGGCGACAGGCTAACAATCTGTCCCTAATTATACCTTTTCTATCTATGTTTAAACTTAAAATTATGCTAAACGTTGGTATACAACATTTAAGAGCGTGCTCACAAAATTCGGTGATTTTGATGTTTTTCCAATGCTTTAGAAAGCTATAAATCCTTAAGTTTTTAAAGAAAATCTACTGTAACATATAAATAAACTCTTTTTCTAGGGATTAACGGAAAAAAATATTTTATTAGCAACACAGATTTCTTTTACTTAGCCAATTTGTTGAAGGGTTTTCACAAAAATACGCGTCAGAGCTGTCTTTCACTTGAAAATTTGCTATTAAAATTTACCATATACGATATAAACTTGTTATTATCTGATAGACAATATAGTCTACTGGGGATTAACGGATTAACATGAATCAAATTATTGGTTTTTATTATTCAAATATCATTTTACATAATTTGAAAGTTGAACCATTACTTTATTTTTTTTCTCATTGATTTTAATGTAATTACAAATGAAACATTTTTTTGTAAATTTACAGAATATGTTTAGTCTAACCATATTTTTTTCATGGCTAAATATGAGTTAATTAACATTTCACGATTTTTTAAACATTGGTCCAAAACCACTAAGGTCAGGTGGGGGAAGAGAAACGCAGGAATAAGAGGGCTCTACAGACCATAATCACTCATAACTCGACGAGTTATGGTCTGTGGTGCCTCTTACCCCTGCCCTGCCCCTTAATTTCTCTTCCCCCACCTGATCTTATATTACGTTCGTAAAAAATGTGTGCGCCCTCTTAATAGCCACGGTTTTAGCTTTGCAGCGTTGCGAGAGCTCTGACTACCCTACTTGGGTATACAGGCGTGATATGTAAGTATGTAGGTACCTACGCCTGTCAAATTTTCTGATACACTACACACGCCACGACGCATATTAATCAAGTGCTTAAAATATTCTTGTAGAAGGTAACTGGAACGTAAGCTTCATCTTAGTGGGTGTTGGCAGTGGCCTGGATTCTGAACAATCAAACTTTTGTCAAGGCTGAATTAACTCTTTACTTTTTTAGTGCTCGCGGCGGGGTCGAGTCTGCAGCGGTACACGTGGATAAGAAGGGCTGTGCCCATCGACATATTGAGTGAAAAAGTATTCCGTATAAACGTATTAGGTACTAAAGTCATTGGTTGAATTAAAATACAGCCTTGGCCAAAACTTTGAATCAAAAAATCTGTGATAAAAAAAAACCCCTACAAAAAGCCCAAAATAAAATCCGAAAGCTAAAATAAAATATACCGTCTATCCATCACCTATATTTTACCTAATGAGCCGTGTTTTAGAGTAAATTTGAAACATAAATACCCCAATCTAAAATTCAAACCCAGGAGAAATACTATTCGTGCTTTTTCACAAATAATTAGGTACTCGGGCAAAGAATTCGTAAATTGTTTAATTCTGCAAGTGTCTGTGAGGGACAGTGGTAACTTATTTTATTATCATCACATTCTCCATTTTTTTTATAAAAAAAATCGTGATATTCCTTTGAAAAATGAAATAAGTAAATAATCCCAAACACTTGACCCGTGGGGACCTGATGCCCATAGATTCTTCAATAGAACCAAACAGCTTAAATCAAAAATTACAGGTGACCAAAAGGCTGGCTTCAACAACGAATTGACAACGCCATTCTTTTGGCGTCACCCTTTTGGGCACCACCTTATCACGAGGTAGCGGCCTCGGGGATATTTTTCATTTAAATTATTCAGCTTATTTCTAGGTACATAGTTTTGATTAATAAGTATTGTAGGTACCTCAACGTAGCCCTTACTCATTTAGATAGTAAGCATTAATTGGTAACCCGGAGCTAGATTGAGTACAGTCATTACGAATAACTCCAAGTTAATGGCAATTTGACGCTCTCCGACTCCGAAGATATTTCAGATTGGAGCAGAACTCTTAAGGCGAACCTGAAGAAATGGTTGCGATTGAACATTTATTGCATTTTTTTCACATTATGTACTTAACAAATGAGTGTGTAACCCCTACCCAGGGATATACAAAAGTAGATCTGGAATCTATAAAATGATTTAATGTTTTGTTCGTCATAAAAAAACCTATTTTTTTTAATTAAAAATATTAAGTTTTTTTCCATATTTTACGGACGCAGGACACTTGGGAATGGAATGCCGTTTAGCAATTTGACGTTTATTATCAGCAATGCCAATTTAGTGCGATTTTTTTCTTACGAAGTATTCGATTTTTTTTTCAATAACTTTTAGCTGCTATATTTTGGTGTTTTAAGAAACTCGTTTATTTTCATATCGTAGCTCCTACAACTGCTTGCTCATATACCCCAGAGAGTAATTATATAAAATTCTTGTTTGTTTTAATCAAAAATTATCGTGGCATATTGTGACGAAATAGTTCTTGGATTTTAAAATGATCGAAAATCGGCATGCATCTATCGTATTAACCTAAGTTTGTTGTAACCGCAGATCGCTTGAGAGGAAGCTCGTGCTTTGACTTAATTTACCAATTATGATCGACGTGTTTTGCGTTTAGAATGTTTAGCTTGTTGTGTTTTTGGCCAAGAAAATGTTATCCAATTTCGTTTGAATGTCATTATTCTTATGCAAAATGTTAAGGCGAGGTATTCCAAGGGAGACGGAATTGAAGGTTGCAAGATCTAATGTTTTGTTAGCGTTATAATGGCGGGACCACGACCTGGATTTAGTCAATTCATATTGCAATATTTAGTACCAAATTTGTACTATTTG
>BHDV01003590.1:394805-427817 GCA_005406045.1 Adoxophyes honmai | reverse complement strand
CTTTAAAAACTTAAGGATTTATAGCTTTCTAAAGCATTTGAAAATCATCAAAATCACCGAATTTTGTGTGCACCCTCTTAAGTCGAACTGCCTAATGTTGCAGTTTTCTCGTTATAAGCTTTTAATCGGTAAAACATCGGTTTTCTTTTAATCAACTTAATCTTGCATTTCTACTTAATTAATAATTTGTGACAACTTAACTTAATCAATACATGATAATGTACTAAACGTTCGTTGACAATATGTATAACTTTGGGGTCCTAGAAATAAAATGTAAAAAATCAACGATCAATTTTAACCTACCGATTTTTTGCAGAATTAGATTTGTTACATGTTTATTTCTAATTTACCTTATCTTTTTGTAGATACCATGCCGAATATCAAACAGAAGTTAGATCTACAAATTGCTACGATTCTCGTAGCGCATCTACGACGCATTCTCCTTTCGTAACCACTTTGTTGAACGCCAAGCCGTCGGCTGTAAGAAAACTAATTTTCATAGCGTCGTCACGTCAAATTGATGCAGAATTCTTCACCACAAATTACAAATAAACTGTTTACAATAGATGTCTACCTGTTAACCTTAACGTTCACCATCAGGGTGCCACTTATTGGAACTAATGTAGATACTGGACAGCTAACTCTCAGTCCAAAACCTGCAGTTGCAAACGACATACACAAGGATATATAAGGTTCAATGAAATTGGAGTTTTGTACGGATATTTTCATAACAGTTGCGTTTTCCATGAATCTTATGTTTGTGTTGAAGAGACTAGTAGAATAAGAATATAACTGTAATAACTGAATAAGAATACTTTCAGAACCAATTATAACACTTAAAAAATTAGTTGGACTATTACAATCAAGTAGGTAGGTACCTACATATTTATAAAATTGTGAAAAGTAAAATGAACGTGTCTTCATTTTTTTATGACATCAAAATTTGTACAATGAAGTAAAAATATTGTGTACCTAACATTGAATAATCGTGGAAGTTACAATGGTTAAAAGCAAAACAAATGCCAATTTCGTAAGATCCAACGTAACTTAGCTCTGAACTACTTACCTTCCCTTCTTAAACATCCATCTCAATCGATAAATACGCGATCGTTCAAGTCACCGAGAATTCTAGAGATTGATCTCAACGACATCGAGAATTGGGTCTCTGTAATGAAAATGGGTATGATGTCGTTAATGCAAGCCCCAGCGCTTGGAGGCTGTTCGCGATTACATGACGCTGCATCGCGAGGGCTAATCGACGGGTAAGTCGATTGCACTGATGGCTTCCGAGATGATTCGGGTTAAATTGGGTTTCGGGGGCTGTTTGAGTTGAAAGTGGAGGGAAGACCTAAAGAGAATACCTAGTTACCGAGGGAATCGGTGTTAGTTCTAACTGCTCACTATTCGTCTATCGGCGGTTTGTGTTCCTGGAGATAGAAAAGTGTCACAGTATTATTTATATGTACGCGGGACTTAATCATAATCACGCATTGATTTAATTACCTCTCGAATTAAATGAAAGCATGATAAGTCCCGCGTACATATAGTCAAAGATCCCGCCATACAACGACATTCACCGAGCTGGTTAATGGATCACAGATATTTTTTATGTAATTTAATATATCAAAAAATGTATTATGATATGGTAAAATTTATATGGCTTGCCTAGCAAATTACAGTCCAGGATATTTTTTTTTTTATATTTCACCAGTTTGGTTAATGGATAAATTTTATACCAATCGAAAGTAGGTATGCAGCCCATAGTATACAAAAAAGTGAGGTTGCGTATTTTCTCCTGTCACAACCCTTGGGTTGCCAGGTATGAACAGATAAATCGATACTAGAATTTGCACCGGTCTGATACAGGAAAAAAATAGGCAACCTAACTTTTACATGTACTATGGGCTACATACTTTCAATTGGTATAAAATTTATCTATTAACCAAACCGGTGAAATATTTTAAAAGAAAAAAAACATAAAAAAACCGTAAAATATTTTTTACGGTTAGGATATTTCCTGGACTGAAATTTGCTAGGCAACCCATATGCAATATATTTTTTGATATATTAAATTACATAAAACATTTGTTTGATCCATTAACCAGCTCGGCGAAGGTCGTTGTATAGCGGGATCCTCTACTAATATAAATATGACTAAGAATCACAAAAATTTAAAACAAAATTATTTATCATTTTCCTTAGTTAAAGTGTCGATAAATTGCGTAGGAAGTGCGACTAAATATACTGACATATTTTATCCTTGGTGTAAATTGTAGAATCTACGATGTAGATGGTTGGACGGGCTGGGTGGTCTTCGCAGTGGGACGATTTATAGATATGCGCCTATTTTGCGTGGAGGAGCCGGCACAGCTCCTGGAGAAACGCCAGCAGACCTTTTACGTTGCCAGCAACGGCAGCAACCTCTTATGCTTGATGTATTACAATAATTCTAGATGTTATACTTGCTATTGTACTTGTAGTAATAGTAACACTGCAAGAATATACATTTTTAATTTATTTAATACACGCAGATTCTTCCCAGACGAAACGTGTTACTTGTCGGAATGATAACGCACGGTAAAAACTTTCAACAGGCAAACTTTTTTTACCAGTTTCTATCATCAGGCAATGAGATATCAAGTGTTTATTATTTTCAATTGACTGATATTGAATAAGAAACGCCCGAGATTGCAATCCGAACGGCGGTAATCTCAGGAGACGCAGCCGTAATCAAATCCGGGCCGGGAGTGCTTGGAGGGCCCTGTCGCTCACACTCGCACCCTCGTGACGTTTATTGATCACTGCACTCGTCAAAACAATCACACTAACTATGGGAAATTACCATAACACCACCAAAGTAGGTAGGTATAGCTAGATTACGCTGGCTAGCATTGTTATAATATTTATCGATTTATAAACACAGGCCTCTCACAACGTCCTTCCTTTTCTTTGTCACAAATTACTATAAGTAATCTAGATGTCCTTATGTAATTCAACAATTTTTTTAAAGAACTTTCTGATTCTGATTCAGGAGGGTACCGTTACGTACGTTACTAGCTATCTTTGCGACTTTTTGTAGGCATTTCAACCATTCTGTTCTTAGTGACAAAAACGTATTTCCAACATGCTAAGCTATTTTCGATGTCACGTGGATATGCATGAGAAAGCCTCGGAACAGTCTCCTAAGCTGTAATAATACATTAAAGTGGTTCTAAATCCCCGCGCCGCTCCGTTCCATAGCGATCTTAAAGGATATTTCACACTCCGAAGTATACCTGAAGAATTATAATAAATCTACATAACGTAAAGAAAAGTTTGTACTCCTAAATATGCAAGTAGCTTACACATAAAAATGAAAGGACGGGTAACGAAACATCTGGTAATTTGACGTATGCTAATGTTTTGTTCATCTAAAGTTTCACAAAACATAAGTAGGTATTGTATGATTCGTTTATTATTGAAATGTTCAAACATTGCGGATTAGCCATTAAATGTCGAAAGTCATATGAATTATGCATTTATTAGTCAAGATGTGACGATGCCGTTCTCAAGGTCTTGTTCGAGGTGAGGAACGCACTGAAAATTTAACGCAAGGGCGACAAATGCTTACGTGGCAGCAATCAACTTGTCAAGCTTTGAAATATGACTAGGAGCCGACGGCGCGTCGCCTTTACAAGTCGCTCCTCTCAGACTTCAAGCTCACTCCCTTCTCTGCGATCGAGCTGATTAGTACTGGCTAAGAAATCAAGCTGATATGGCTTTTAATTCTAACAGTTTATATCCAGGTTCCTTGGGACCGATGCACAATGGTATCGCAGAGCAAATGGAAGATAAATCGAAAAACAAAGTTATTTTTCTGGACGTGGCTCCAATTCGCACGCCCATCATGAAACTGCCGTCACCTAATGCGGTGGCGCCGTTGAGAGACAACTTAGTCAATCCAGACATTTCTCGAGATATTATCTACGAGAATATTAAACCGGTGTTCACTATACTCCGACTCATGGGCGTTCTTCCTTTAACGAGGCCTGCACCGGGTATTAACCAGTTCCAACCAGCGTCTCCATCGATGTTGTATTCCACTATAGTCTACATCAGTTTGATTGGCTATGTGCTATACTTGTCTCTACATAGAGTCCAAATTGTGAGAACTGGTGCTCAGGAAGGTAAATTTGAAGAGGCTGTAATCGAGTACCTTTTTACGGTTTATCTGTTTCCAATGACTGCGGTGCCCATTCTGTGGTATGAGACAAGAAAAATAGCCGGAGTTTTAAACGGATGGGTCCAATATGAGGCAAGTTAATTACATCTTGCATCTTCCGTTGTACCTACTTTTAGTTTAGATCATAAGGCTAATGTTACGTCTGTTTAACAGATTGCCTACAGACAGCTTTCCGGTCGTATTCTTCCCGTGACGCTCTACAAGAAAGCACTGGCCATGGCTGTTATCATCCCGATCCTTTCGACGGCGTCAGTTATCATTACTCACGTGACCATGGTGCACTTCAAACTTACGCAGATTATCCCATACGTATTTCTCGAAATTCTGACCTACATTTTGGGTGGTTATTGGTACCTTCTATGCGAAACTCTGAGTATTTGCGCGCATATTCTTGCTGAAGATTTTCAACAGGTATGTATTTGAAAAGCTTTGTACTGAGCTCTGTGCCTACTCGTACATACCATTAGCCACACTAGCTTTCAAGTTGAAAATTTTACGTTAAAGTGTGACGCTATTTGTAACCCACAAATTTTTCAACCGCTTCATACATTCCTTGCCAATATTTTTGAGTTCGTGCAGATATAAGTCAAGTACTTTCATGATATCGTTAACGCAATGACCCTATAATGTTTACCTAGATACTGTAAAATTATTTCATGGTAGCTCTTGAACCAAAGTCATGAGCTTTACATCGATTTCATCTCCTATTTTAGATAGACTAGGTACCCTTTCAGATGGACTTGGAATTTTGTAAATAAGGAAATGAGAAAAACAAGCTGAAAAATAAGTGAACGGTTATTTCATTTCAAAACATTTTTTATCAAATACAATAGGTTTTAGGAGTCAAAAGTGGCATTTATATTTGCGTAAATATTCAGAGAATCTCTAATATCCTGGCTCCACCTTCTTACTTCTCTTAATCTGTACCTTTCTTGTCTCACTTCGTATTTTAGGCTCTTCGGCACATCGGCCCGGCTGGCAAGGTAGCAGAGTACCGAGCCCTATGGCTGCGGCTCAGCAAACTCGCGCGCGACACCGGCATCGCCAACTGCTACACTTTCACGTTCGTCAGCCTCTACTTGTTCCTCATCATAACATTGTCCATCTACGGGCTGCTCAGCCAGATCTCGGAAGGGTTCGGCATCAAGGACATCGGCTTGGCTTTGACCGCTTTCTGCAGTATCATGCTACTGTTCTTCATTTGTGATGAAGCTCATTACGCCTCGCAAAACGTAAGTCCACTTCGTTTATACTTAAATACTTGTGTAAGGACATATAAAAATCAATGAAAACCAAAATCATTTTTTTTTATATTTACCTAGGCTGTAAACGATTCTCTAACACATCCTTTGTTTGAGTCTACCAGCTTTTACAGCATTCATTAATTTAGTTATGTTTATTGTTCATATCTGGGTCAAATTAAAGTTAGTAAATATTTCTCTTCTTCTTTTTAAATGTACCTAAACAAACCCGCAGTATCTTGTAACTCACTCTTTACCTTTACAAAAAGTTTTCCTCTTTTAAAAACTTAACAGTCTTCATCTTCGATTTACCAATAACTTAAGCACGAATGACTTAACGGAAGAAAAAATACTTTGAAGTCATTTCATAATACTGTGTTTACGCAGGTGCGACTCAACTTCCAAAAGAAGCTACTGATGATTGAGTTGTCTTGGATGAACACAGACGCGCTGACGGAAGTCAACATGTTCCTTCGCGCCACCGAGATGAACCCCTCACAGATCAGCCTTGGCGGGTTCTTTGACGTTAACAGGACTCTTTTTAAATCGGTAAGGGTTAAACCACCCAGTAGTCCACCGGCAGAATTTGTGGTTATTTTTCGTGGATATGAAAGGCATAATCAGTTCAAACTTATGTAGGTATAAGTGCGTACACGTACATAGTTACTTTGGGAAAATTTCATTCCAATTTCATCAGCCACTGTCTAAATCTTCGCCATGCTGAAACTTGGGATAATGTATTGTGAAAAATCGTTCTACAACCTAATGTAAAAATCTATGTAAATAAATGTCTCTGCAATAATTTTAATGCAGCTTTCCGTGACTGGGTTATAGACTTTTAGGTACCAACGACTAAAAACGAACTTATTGTCACGCTTAAGGCCGTTTGCGGAGCACGTGCGTCGCACTGTGCGAGCGTGACGGTAATATTACAGCACGCGTGCGACAGAGATAGACAGCAGCGGGTCAACGCTCGAATTTCGCTGTGCTCCGCGACCAGCTTTTACCCGTGGTATTTTTTATAGTTTTTAACTTATTTCAAAACCGCTCACAGCTGACCGAAAACACTAATAAACTGATCCTCTCTTGTCCACAGTTACTGGCCACAATGGTGACATATCTCGTGGTGCTGCTACAGTTCCAAATCAGTATACCCGATGACTCACAGATGCAGAATCAAGATGATAATGACTTTATGAATTCCACCGCTTCTGCCACTGACGCCCCGACCACTCTCACGACCGTGATTACCACCATACTCACCACTCTAGCCAGGAAGAAGGGAAAGAAGCATTAAACTAAATATAATTATGGTTCAATAGGTATTTAATTAAAATCTTTGAATAGGTTACGATAACTAGGCACCAAATATTATATCGATACTGTAAGAACAATAAAATATGGATATGTTTACCTAACAAAATTACTTAAGAGCCTATTTAATTTTAAGGCGGTCTGCACAGGTTTGTACTTGGTGCAATGCAAAGGTCAACCTGGCAACAGGGCCAGTGCAATGGGTGCATTTGCAACATAGACAATGCGACGCAGGCTTTTCGATTAGTGCCTACTCCTAAATTAATTAACGTTAATGTTAAGTATGTTAAGAGTTGATTTGTGAATAAAGTTATGAGACTTATGAGTCTTTCTTAAGTTTATAATAATACTTATAACTATTAAGTGCAGTGCCCGTGTGGTGCCGGGTTAGAATAGCACCTCCCCCTTTCTTCCCGTGGGTGTCGTAAGAGTCGACTCTGGGAAAGGGTTAGTGTATTGTAAGCGATGGGCTAGCAACCTGTCACCGCAATATCACGTTTAACCATCTGGTTAGCCTGAATTTGCTAGACGTGGCACTGGATTTTTGAATCCATGTGCTCTGCTTACCCCTCATGGGAATACAGGCGTGAGAATATGTATGTATGTATGTATGTATGTATTAAGTGCAGTATTACTTATTAGGTATAATCATAAATAAATTGTGCTAAAAGTGACAACGAAACGAGATTGCGCACCGCTTTTTTC
The DNA here is from genome assembly GCA_005406045.1 of Adoxophyes honmai. Classification (NCBI taxonomy): domain Eukaryota; kingdom Metazoa; phylum Arthropoda; class Insecta; order Lepidoptera; family Tortricidae; genus Adoxophyes; species Adoxophyes honmai. The sequence goes on along the minus strand of BHDV01003590.1, from coordinate 420,335 downwards.
ATGATAAAGCGATGCGCGAACTTACCGCCGCTTCTTAAACCCTTGCAAAGATACTATACTGGGTGCAATAATTGCAATTGATCCATCGGTAAAATCGAATAAAAAACTCCACTTCTGTTGACCCCGTCAAGATTTTTCAGTATTACAGAGGCTAATATCGGGTTTTGTTTTAATAGTAATACTCGGTAGTAGATATTAATATCAAATAAGAATGAAGTGAATAAAGCCCCCCCAAGGATCTTTACCTATATATACATACATACATACATATTCTCACGCCTAAGCTGTATTCCCAAGAGGGGTAGGCAGAGCACATGAATTTAGCGATTTCAGGGTCACCAGATGGTTAAACGTGATATTGCAGTGACAGGTTGCTAGCCCATCGCCCACAATACACTATCCCTTTCCCCTTTCCTAGAGTCGACTCTTACGACACCCACGGGAAGAAAGGGGGAGGTGCTATTCTAACCCGGCACCACACGGGCAAATCTTTATAATAAGTACATAACATAACTAGATACATACCTTAACACACTTGCGTTTATCCTGGATTTAAAAGTATAAAGCATTGCAGTCTCTTTCGCACAGGCCTGAATAAAATAGGACTTTTTACGCTAGGAACGAAACACGTACTAAGGCTAAGTATACCAGAGCGTCTAATGTATTCAAAATTATGATGTGAATTCGATATCGATTTCGTTTGCGAATTAACCTCCTGGATCCTGGAGATACTTATTTTGCCAAAACTATCATTTTTTCCATAAACTGTATTAAGTACATACCCCTTACTGTTGGAAAATTAATAAAAAAAATCCTGGAGTTTTCCCCACGAGTTTTCACTATGTCCTCAGACGAGTACACAAGGACTTTGACCTCACTCGAGAACAGTTTTAACTAAATCAAAATACTAGAAAAATCAACTTTATTTGCGTATAAACTCATAAAAACTCCTGATTTGTACATCCTCCGATTAATTAAGTGTCACATAAATCGCAATATCACAAAGAATTAACATTACTTATGTACAAAATACATTTTTATACTGATTATACACTGGTTTACAAAGGTAACAGAATCTTTTGTTAAAAATAGTAACAAAAACGAACTTTAATGTATTACATAATTTGTACTAGACGCACTAGAACAAACATAAAAACTTGTATATAAAAATAAATCACTTCACTGGATGAAATCTGGGTACACTGAAATCTGAGTATTGTTCATGACCCAGATTTGATCCTATATTCTAAAAATTACAATTGTTACAATTTCACTAAGTACCTAACATTTTTTTCGGACTTAATCTAAAGTAAACGTTTTGTTTTAATTCTGTTTTTAACTTGTAGAACAGGTGGTGAAAAAAATGGACTGGGAATGTCTTCATTTTCTAAATCGTGTGCGAAACTTGAACAAGTAGCTGCTGATGCATCGTTTATTTCGCTTCTTATGCTTGGACTAGAAAAACGTGATCCCCCTCTATTTCTATTTCTAATGCAGGACTAGGAACCGCCGAAGTTATTTCTTTCGATATATTTTGTAGATTTCAAAGATGTCATCATCGTCGTTTTCTGATTCAGATGAAGTAGAATCATGGCGTTCTAACTTTAGAATGATGAATGATACTTAGTTGTCACATAAACATTTTTGCCTTCGGAAAGGCCGTCGAATTCATCGAAATTAAGCAACTCCTCTATTTCACAGTCCTTCAAGCCTGAAAATTGAAATTAAAACATAATTAATATTTACGAAAGATAAAATAACTGACAGCGTTAAGACCCTTTGTACTCGTACGAGAACATAAAAAAAACTAATCCGTCCTCTTGTACTCGCATGAGTACATTAACTTCAGAGATACATAAAACTATTTTTTTCCAATTACATGCAAGAAATGCACTTACTAACATATGAAATATACCAAAAGTGTACTAATAAAAACAAAACAAAAATATATAATTAACAATCCATTGAGATAACTTTAGATTTACTTACCGCGAGGCATGGTGTGGCTGGCAGTGTCCGATGTCAAAGCCGCACTGATCGCTGATTGGGCGTTTGTGACTCGGTGTTTATTTTTTTATGTTGACAAGTGCGTTCGGAAACGTACTATGCGTGTAAACTTGTTAAGACGGTTTGACATTAGACTTCAGAATTTTTTTAATGTTATGTCCTCATGTGAGGACCGGGGGATCCAGGAGGTTAACGCGGAATTGTATGGAGACATGTTGACGCGTTGTGTTGTGCAAACGTTCCCCTACCGGGGGGCGCTGTCACAGTTTCCATACAATTTTGCGATAACTCGTAATATAAATCGTTATCGAATGCATGATCGTTTTGAATACACTACACGTACAGGACACCAAAGATATCGGAAAAAGAACGTGGTAAACTAAAAACGAAAAATAGGAAAGAAACGAAGAAATAGTCCTGTTTCTCTGAATTCTATTTTTAATCACAAGCAACATAATCTTTATCATTCTATTAATCGTCAACCATAATATTATTTCTCTAAAGACAAGAAAACTTTTCTAATATAAATGGCGCCTCTAACGTTTCTCTATAATTTTATTGACAGCGCCATCTCTTTCTTCTAAACTGTACTCCTAGTATTCGTAGCTAACTGTTTCTTTAAGCCGTTACAATATTAAATATGTCAAGTATAATGACAATATTTTTATTAGATCAGTAATTCCTTCGAACATTACACATCAGAGAAAATTATAATATCTTTTATTTTTCCGATTTTTCCTGTGGTATTCTAGGTAGCCATTAAAAAAAAGCTACTGTCAACTGTCAAAATTGCGAATCGTCTAGAAATTCAATTAGTGTTACAGTCTTACAGTCTAGAATTTGAAGAAAGGCAGTTAATATTGATACACGTATGAATTAAACTTGAGTAAATAGTGAACACCCATCGGAATTCAACAGAACCGAGAGAGATTGTGTAGTATCTTTATAGACTTAAATACTTACCATACGAACTGTTTCTGAACCCATCATCAAAGTGTTTTTGTGAAAATGGTGGACTACAGCAAGTGGAAGGATATTGAGGTTGGTATTTCAAATTAAATGAACCGGTCTTATTCATTTCTTTTAATACAATAATTCTATTCATAACAATCATTCTTTACGGACAAATTCATAACAAAGTATAATATAAACAATACATTTTCTAGATTTCGGATGATGAGGATGAGACGCACCCAAACATCGATACACCGTCGTTGTTCCGATGGAGGCACCAAGCGCGTCTGGAGCGAATGGAAGAGCGAAAAAAAGAAAAGGAGGAATTCGAACGTAAAAAAAACGAATTCCAAAGAAAAATGAATGAAACAAAGGCTAAAATCACCGAATGCGATGGGCCCAATCTAGAGTCGTTGAAGAAAACTTTGTCTGACCTAGAAAGAGAGGATCAAGAGCTTCAAAAGAAAGAAGACGAGCTTAGGAAGAAGGAGAAGCAGACTCCATGGAATGTCGACACAATCAGTGAACCGGGCTTTACCAAAACAGTCATTAATACTAAGCCACCCCGCGCAAAAGACGAGAACTTGACAGAGGAAGAAAAAGAGGAGAAAATGAGACTGTTTATCAAGGACAATGAGAAATTGTTGAAGCAATTTGGTATGTTGAGGAAGTATGATGATTCCAAAGCTTTCCTGCAGCAACACACACATTTGGCTTGCGAGGAGACTGCCAACTACCTGGTCATTTGGTGTATCAACTTGGAGATGGAAGAGGTAAGGCACATATACTACTGAACATCTGTATCTGCATCAAAGGCCCTAACCTTCTTTCTTAAAAAAGAAACTTTAATCTCATAAATTTTGTTGGTTTAACTGTAGGAAAACAAGTGCACTTTCTCTTTCGTTGTATCAAAACTCTATTGTCATGTAAACTGTAGATGAAAAATCTAATGACTTTGTCTTAAATTATTATCTTTTTTTTTACAGAAACATGATCTAATGGCTCATGTGGCTCACCAAACTATTTGCATGCAGTACATTCTGGAACTTTCCAAGCAACTAGATGTGGATCCTAGAGCCTGCATTGGATCATTCTTTTCAAGGTAAGTGTAGTATGGCTCTGCCTACACCATCAGCACAAGAATCTGAATTGAAGAAGTTTTTTCTGGAGAAAACAAGTGGACACAATAAGGCTAAAATGTCATTATTTGGTTCAGCTTGTCTCAGTGCGGCACTTATGCCAGCTACAAACATGCTAATGTCTTATTCACTGGTGTTGTATAGATTTTACGGTTTTTTTACTTGGCTTAAGACTTTAAGCCAATTCCGCATTCATAAATATGGGGATACCCGTTGATCCTAAACTGAAGAAAGAAAGTCTCACTTGTAATGCTAAAATAGATACCCAGAACATCATTATAACTTAATACATTCCTAATTTCCCATTTTGATGACTTCTCTTTCTTTAAGTATAACTTTGACTAACCATACATTTCTTATGCCAGGATACAAGTAGCGGAGAAAACATACAAAGACTCATTTGATGACGAGCTCAACCAGTTCAAAGCTAGGATTCAGAAGCGTGCTGCGGAGAAGATTCAAATTGCTTTGCAAGAACAGGAGGAAGAAGAACGGAAAGAGAGACTGGGGCCTGGAGGGCTGGACCCTGTGGAGGTTTATGCGGAGCTACCGGATGTGAGTACCTAATACAGTTCCAGGAACCAGTTAAATCTTAAGTCATTCTAACTTCTAATGCAAAATTGTGTCGGTAAGCTTTGCATAGCAACAAGCATGAGTCGTCTTGTGTGTGGGATAGACTACCTGTCATGTTCTGACACTTATACAATTTTCTTTAACACATTCAGAACCAAGGACCCGGCTCCCGGATTCTTCATAACATTTGCGAGATACAGAGAACCCGTTAGCCGGGTTAAATTTGTATTAGCTATAGACTACTCGGTTCCGCGCAGATGTTTTGATTTAATGTTTTGTTATTTTTTCTTCAACTGCACCTATGTTAATTCTTTGCTGATGAAACTTATCCAGTTTTAATTATGTTAACATTATAGGGGACATAATCATATTCAATGTTTTAAAGCAAACTTATCATCAATTTCATTTCAGGAGCTCAAAAAATGCTTTGATTCACAAGATGTGCCACTGCTACAAGCTACAATAGCTAAAATGCCCGAACAAGAAGCCATTTACCATATGAAGAGATGCATTGATGCCGGCCTCTGGGTTCCCGGGAAGAATGATGAAGAGGCCACCATGAAAGAGAACTCTCCAAAACCAGATGCCACTCCAACTGTCAGTACTGACGATTTAGACTGAGATTGATTACATTCACAAAATATTATTTATGACTATGTAGACCTAACATCACTGACAATTTCAATTAGTATTTACCTTCTGTGTCCCTGGTATGGCAAAGGCTCCAGCGGGTCATATAGAAGATAATAATATTAACATTCTAAATCGGTATCTGTGTAATGTAAGCAATTTAAATTGTAATGCCTTTAAATGTTGTAAGATGAATCAGATTTGAACAGAAAGAATGGCTGTGTCTTCCTCTGTGAAATCTGCAATAATTTACTACAAATATCAAGCAATAAGGAGTACTATGAATATTTATTTGCCGAAATATATTTTGTAAACATACAGTTTTTAATAAAACGAAACAGACAAGCCGAGATTATCTGTTGTTGTTTCATTTAAGAGTTCAGAGTACCTATCTACGCGAAAGTATTTTTAATCCCTTACATGCGATGTGATGGACAGTTACTTGTTTGTTCCTCTTGCAGTAGAGACGCTGGGTTGTTGGGGCTCAGAGGCAATAGTTTTTCTGAAGGAGGTGGGGCGCCGTCGTCATGAGAGGGGTCTTGACCCACGCTCTGGGTCATTCTTGCTGCAAAGATTGTCCATCGCAGTTCAATGCGGAAAATCAGCTAGTGTTTTGGGCACCTTTGCGCCAGAAATGACGCAGGGCGGTTTATTTAAATTATTTTTATTGTTTTGTTTTTTTCTGTATTAATTCTCGACTTCATCAATTTTTTTTCCTTACATGCATAAATAAAAAAAGTGTCGAAAATTCCTGTCTGCGAATAACGCGGATTAAAACAAAAATTTTAAAAAGATTTTCATAAATAGAATACTGACTGGTACTTAGGCATCAATCACACTAAGTCGTTCAAAAAATGTGGTCGCCGCACTTGTTCCAAACTACATCAATCAACGAAAGCCTTACACTAGACTGACCACCGTCACCCCTCTTGAAAGTTGTGACATTAGATTCTTTATTTTATGGATGGGCCGAGTTAGGCTGTGACGGCGGGCCGAAGTCCCTGAAACCTTAAAACAACGACCATATACCATTCGGACTGATACTGTGGAACGTGACGGCCCGCCGCCTGATCCCACATTCCAGTGGTAGCAGTAGCATAGACTACACCTATCACACGGAAATAGGAGGGCGCGTTGTGCCATTGCGGCACGACCTGATGTGACCAAGTAACGACGCCACGCCACTAACAATCGGTAGTAAGTGCCGGGCATTATAATGAAGATGTTCTGAAGGACGAATCACTCTTGGCTCTAGCATCGAGCTGGACCGGAGTCACCTCTAGTTTCAGTCGCAGTGTCTCTGGCATAGAGGACAGACCCACTAGAGAATCAATGATGGCCACCCAGTCCCGCAAACCGTTAGTGTTTTACCACTTACAAAGTGTCACAACTGTAGAGCCAATAACCATAGAGGAAAAAGCCACCACGTTACGCGCGATCTTGGGCCGGCCAATAAAAGCATAGCGAATCGTCTTCGAACAAATCCAATGACATTGACTCTCTATTGGGTCTGACCTCTATGGTCTCTGGGCTCTAAAATCAACCCTAAGTCACTACTAGTGTTAGTTGTAATGACTTTGGGCTCTACCATCGACCCGGAGTCGCTTCTAGTTAAGTTATAACTTTGTAATTTTAAATTCAAGTGTAAATTTTAATTTCTGGGTTTCTCTCTCGACTCCCGATTTACATCTGTCACGAATGTTAATGCGATATTTTACACTTTGACAGTTGATGACGTTTGTGGAAGAAGTTCTACTACTGGACGATAGGTGGCACTAGGGTTGCTACATAGTTAATGGCACCTCCAAACTGAAGGCATCGCGGACCCTGGGTCCGAACCATCAGACCAGCACTGCAGCTCAAATTATGCGATTGGGTCTAAAAAGTTTTGCCACACAATACGAATATTTAACTAACGTCAGAACTCAGTCGCCTTTTACGACATCCACGTAAGGGTCAGTTCATAGAGACGCGACGCGATGCGGCGATGCATAGAGGCCAGTGATTTCGCGCGGCGCCGCGCTACGTCTCGAGGTGCAGCGCTGAGCGGCGCAACGTGCTTGAATACTCACAATGAAATGTAAACCTTATCGTATAGCAAATAAAGTATATATTGAGTTGGCAACGCTACATGCGCAGCACCGCTTCTATTCTATTCTATTCTATTCACCGCTTCCGCACACCGCGCGGGTGGCGACGCAGCGCTACGCCGCGAGGGGTCTCGATGCGCAGCTCAACGTACTCTGAATACTCACAATGAAATGTGAATCTTATCGTGTAGCAGATAAAGTATATTTTGAATTACTCTATTAAAAATTTGCGCGCCCCGTCTCGTCTCGGTGTGAACTGACCCTAAGAATTGGAGATGAAGGATGAAAACCAGGAAAAAAATAAAAGGCTAGAGATAAACTTGTACTTTTATATAACAAAACTACAATAGGTGTGTGGGGGGGTCGGCGCGCTACGTTAGCACGTGCGGCGGCAGCTGCGGCCGGCCCTCCAGCTTGCTGTAGTCCAGGTGGAACTCTTTCGCCACCTGCAACGAGCGCGCGTTAGTTCTTACATGAACAGGTTTCTTGACTGAATTTGTTTGGACAATATGTGGAAATTTAAACATAACTACGATGAGCCTCACTCATAATTAAATAGACTGGATATAAGGTGTACCAATGCTCGACGCCTCAACGCCCAGTAGATGTCACCCATCTGTCACCTGGCTTACTATGACACGAGGTTGCTAGTGCATGTAGTGATGTATTGGGTCAGTGTCGAGCAGAGGGACGTTTACCTTAGTCTCGTTTTATATCGAAATTGGCTCTACATGTTTCGGGCCAATTAGTGACCGTTCTATATAGTACACATCACTGTTAAATAGAAGAGTCAAAAAGTTACACGCGACACGATTCGCGTGCGTTTCCGTGCTAGCTGGACCTGAATAAAAGGACACGAGGGTCTCGTTACAACGCGGCGAGTTATTCATATCTGACATTAAATACAACCCAAATAATGCCCTAACTGGATCACACGAAGTTGACGTCACTATTCCATGATAGACAAAAGAACAAACTTATATAGGCTATTCAGCATATAATTTTAAATATTTTTGTAGTCTCTCTTAGATCGAATAGACCAATCAATAAACGAGGGCACATAGAAACAGTTGATTAAATCGGACATTGAAGGTGTTGTGGCCTCGATACCGTCAAGTTTCGCGTCCAAATCTGACTACTTTTTTTACTAAAATCTTAGCTTGGTAGTAAACTTGTGACTGAACATGTGACAGGTCCACAGTCAGCATTATTCCTTACCTTCCGCCAATTATGCGCGTCAAAAAAATAGTAGGTGCCGCGTTCGTACGTCGGCGTTTTTTCCACCATTGGCATGCCAGGCGCCTGGGAGATCCACACCTTCTCTTCCATATGGTACCGCCACTCGCGGTTGTAGCTACAATTAAAAAATATTCTTATAAAAAAATGCAAATAATTTTGTGGGTAATTACTAAGAGACTATACAGACAATATTCGTAGCGCCAACATAATGAAAGCTCAATCGACTATTTTTCCAAAATTCTATCAAATAATACGTAACAGATTTGTTGCAGACATTAAAATCCAGGGAAGCCAGAAAATAACTCTGACAGCAATTTCTGTCATACATAGATTGTTCGCCAAGGAAAACTAAATTTTAATAATTTAGTCATCATCGCAACACTCACAGTTCAGCGGCGGCTGCTATTTGCAGGACGTCTCCAACGAAACAGTAGAACAAATAAAATAATAGGTCTTCCTTATATCGACTCAGTCGTAGCGGCGCTAGTTTTTCTCTTATTGAACCATTAATAAGATATTCGGGAGGTACGTGGTAATCCATGTCTTGTGGTCTGCAAAACAATTACATAACATAAACAATAATCACAGGCCCAGACATATTATAACAGATGTTGCAGACATGGCTCAGCCGGCTTAGCACAGCAAGGCGCGAGTAGAGATGGACGCGAGGTAAACTAAACCTAACTAAAGACATCAGAAAATATACCGTGCGAGTGCACTAAATTACTGGTGGAAGAAATGCGGCTCTTAACGCTTTCAAGCCTCTATATCTATTAATTGTAACACCCCACAAACACGTTAAACATTAAACATAATTTTTAAATTTAGGTCAATGTTACTCTGTATAGGGTGTCATAACATAATTCATCATCCAAACTTCATTTATTGCAAATGAAAATTACTACAGCCCGGCGACGCGACAGTGCGACGCATATGCTCTAGTGCGAGCGTGAGGGCAATATTACTGCACGCGTGCGACAGAAAAACATAGCAGCGGGTCAACGCTCGAATTTCGTTGTACTCCGCGAGCGGGCTTTATAAAACCGGACTATGTAAGTTGCACATAGTCATAAAAGACAGCCATTTGTAGAAAACAGTAGGACATAAAATACGAGTAGTAGTCGATTTTTCACCGTAAAAAGGCCTGGAGTGCATCACCTGGGTCGGACCAAGCCAGCGTTAACAAAGATTGAAGCAATGACATCACACTTCTTTGAGTAATTAGTAATTACTAAGTAAACAAGACTTTACCTGCAAGGTGTATCCGCCCACGGGCCGGCGAAGGTTAGATACAGGTTATCGGGCGAGTTGAGGTTCAGCCCCAACGCGGTGAGATCTTGCCCCAGCGCCAGTGACACGAGGCTGGGGTCCGATTCCGCCGCGCGAATAAACGTCAGCAGGCCAACTATGCCGAACTGGTTCGGTATCATAGTTTCCGGTATGTTCGTTACTTTGCCTAAAAGTTTGACAGCACATTGTAAGCAGTTCGAGTGAGGAAAATTGATTTCTTTGGCCATATGATGAAAGCTGCTTTGTGGTTTTGAAAGGTTGGACAGTTAACCGTTTCTAGCTAGTTCGTACAAAGTTACAAGCCACAGATATCTTCCGACTAGGATGAGTAAATAAAAATAATACCAAATTTTACTAAGATAATATTCATTGTTTTGATTAATAGTCTGTCTATGGTATTTAAAACGCGCGGTGCATTGTTATATTTTAAGCACCAAACGCACTGACAGCTAAAGCGGAGCGGCGCGACGTGGTAGCATGATGTTATGAACGAAACGCTTACTTCGCAGCCGGTGCTCTGTGCGCCCCATTTCATATAATTTCGAACATTAAAACTGATACCGTCACGCCACCGCTCCACCTGCCCCGCTTCCGCTATCAGTACGATTGGAGCTTTTATGCGCACGTAGTCAACATCAATCTGTACAAAACTTAATAAACGAAGACTTAGGAAGTGCCCAACTATCAAAACAAATTCGGCGACCCCTAGCTTAGCAGGAATAACTGAAAACTTTTCAAAAACCACACTGCAACTTTGATATATGACCACTATGAACGACTATATACACACCATAGAATTCCGTATGCGCTCCTTGATTGACAACTTGGGGAGAAAAAAACTTTATGTAAAAAAATGCGATTTATTTGTAAATTCAATCTATCTACACACTCGTTTCTAAGACATGCAACAAAATTCCAATAGAATATATTATTTAAGAGTTTGTTAAATTTGCTCGTTGAAAGAAATAAACGTCCTTCAAGAAACAATCGTTAATTTTGTACCGTAGATATGAAAAGGTAGCGCTTACGAAAACGAAGAAGAGTTAAAGGTTTGTAAAAGCAACTAGAAGTGGTTACTTAGAGAAGACGTCATATTATTTCAACAGAACTACTACACTTTTGTTATAAAGGCAATTATTTATTATTGACTAGAAAATTGTTTTAGTAACAAGCCATGCAAGTTAGAGGCGATAGAGTTGCAATAATAAATACACAAATATTACATAATTGACTTAAGTAAGTTATTATATTAAATTTTCCTCATGTTGATAGATATTTATGATGGCAAATTATACTAGTGACCAACTATTAACCATTTAACCGACGTCCAGCTAAATCTCGGCGGTTAAAAGGTTAAGAAAGGCATTATACAAACTTTCATTAGAATTTGGCAATCCAAGAATTACACACATTTGAATATGTGTAAGGCCTCTTTTCCACTGACGGTTTTTAGCCGAAAAAAACTACGGTTAATTAACCGTATGTACTAGGGATGTTACGGACCTTCGCATTCGGCTCCGATATACCGAAACATTCGGTTAAATTTACACCTCCGGCTCCGGCTTCGGTTCCGATGAATTTCAATCGGATGTTATATCGGAACCGAAACTTAGCGGGCGGGGTGCGCGGCGCGTGCCGAGCGGTACAAACAGGTTTTGACTTGTCTCTCCGGGAATCACCTCACGTGTATTGGGTAATATTTTTTTCATTCGTTTGTTCATTATTGTTTTCGGCTGTGGGTTTGCGTACTTTGGTTTGTTGTTTTTAAAGTTTTAGTGGCTTTAGTGCGTGTGTGGGATATTATTGTTTTATTTTTTTCATGGTGAATTAAAAAAAAAATACTGCTATGAAGCCGAAAGTAAGTTCAATATGGAAATACTTCCTAGAAGTAGACGCAAACTCTGCCAAGTGCAAATTTTGCGATAAAACCTATTCAAGAAAAGGAGGTACAACTACTTCGTTAAAGAACCACTTAAAATCAATTCGTCATAATGAATTATGAAGAGTTTTTGTTGAAGTCGGAAAGTGACTTGAAGTTGAAGAATACCGCATCACAATCGTCAACCGCCTCTTCGTCGACTCTGTTACAAGAGGCCCGGAAACAATTGACGCTAAAGGACTCTCTTATGAAAAATCAAAAATGGTGTACATCAAATCCAAAATCCAAAGAAATTGATAAATTAATAGCCGAAATGATTGCACTACGAGACCTTCCATTCAATTTTATTGAGGGAATTGGATTTAAGCGGCTAATGCAATTCAAAGCCCACATCATAACATGGAAAGGGACCCGGAAACCGTGGTTGCACCCATATAAACTTTTGTTCAGGTCACTGAAATCTATAACATATCAAAATTTCAGAACATTTGACTAAAACCACATTATCCATACTTTAGGTACGGGGTCCTTTGAAATTTGCGGTTTTCTACTGACTGTACTGTGTTTGTAGGTTTTCAATAGATCTCTTTTATCTGCCTTTTCTACCATCTATGGTTCTGGCTCCGGTTCCGGTTCCGATTCCGGTTCCGAATCCGGTTCCGATTCCGAATTCGGATCCGTTAAAACAAATTAAAAAACTCCGGATCCGGCTTCGGTTCCGATAAACTACATCCGTAACATCCCTAGTATGTACACCTCATTTGTTTAGGTAGTTAAAACAATATAAACAATCTTGACATGTCTTTTTAATTAAACATACACTTTATAAATCGAAATCTTTAAATTTACAATTTAGGTATGAAAAAATCATTTACTTTCATAATTGAATTGTATAGTGTAACGATTTTCATTTTTAAACTGTCTATTTCAACAAAAAGACATGTCAAGATTGTTTACATTTTTTTAACTACCTAAACAGTTAAGGTCAGTCAATAGACACGGTCGTCAGTGTTGTATGGACCACTATGGACGCGTGTTGACGGACACGGCAGAACTACGGCCGGGAGCCGTCAACAAGCGTCCATAGTGTTCCATACAACACTGACGACCGTGTCTACACACGGTTAATTAACCGTAGTTTTTTACGGCTAAAAACCGTCCGTGGAAAAGAGGCGTAACCATTATTTCAACAGTAAAGAAGTAAATATTCATTGATGAAATTATTTCGCCCATTTCTTTGTTTTACGATTGCCAACCAGTATCTAATGAAAGATGATAATGATAATACTGATTAGGGGTTAATTTTCACACATACATATCAAAATTCCGAAAATCGTTGATAATGAATTGACTAATATGACCACAGCCAATGATATTTAAAAAGCTTGTTTATGATTAAGTACAGTTCCAGGCAAATAATTTAGCAAGAATTTTTGTATTAAAGTAAGTTTGCGCATTGTTGTTTCCAGTTAAAAGCGATGCACGAACTTACCCCCACTACAAAAATTGTTGCCAAGTTTAGTGTCGACCATTATAGCAAAGACGTCTCAACTACAGCGAGCAAACAAACAATAATAGTATTTGACGCTTTTTTATATCTGTTTACCCCGCAGGGAATGAGGCGTGACGTTTATGTTTGTGTGCTGTGCCAAAAAACCAATTTCAGCAAAGTCAGTTTCGGCTGCCGTTCCGCCGAAGAGTAAATACTCGAGCGTTTGAACCGCTGTCATTATATTTTTTACATTTTTAAGAAATTGATAGAGGTTTGTATACCCTTCCGCGGCTTGTCGGGCATATGGTTATAAGCACTCTTACGCAAGAGATAGACTATACCTATCACTGTCTAACTTGACATTGGCAGGTAGTCTATCCGCCGACTATTTAACTCGTGTGTTACTTTAGAGCTCGTTCCCACCATGTCAGGCGTCGGCCCGATTTTTTATCGGGTGTCGTAGCAGCAGAACATTTTATATGAAGCTGTTCACACACCCTCCACAATCGATCCGACATATAATGTCGGGCGCTTTGTTAGCCTGGACGCCGGTAAAAAATCGTGTCGGGCGCGCTGTTCACATCAAATCGGATGTCGGGTCGACCCCGCCTGCGCCTCACTTGTACCTCCCGCGTCGCGTTCGCGCATTCACATTGTCGTGGCTGACAGGCTGACAGCCGACTGGTGTGAATAGAAGCCCCGACACCAATTAAAAATTGTCCCGACAGCCGGCTGATGTGAACAGAGGCGCCGACGCCCCATAAAAAACATGGTGAGAACGAGCTCTTAGTGAGCACGTGGCTGAACACCAGGACTGCATGTGTTATTTACCTTCGGGCGAGGTCTGTATGCCCTTCCGCGGCTTGTCGGGCGTGTGGTTGGCGTCAGGCAGCAGGTGCGGCGGCGGCTGCGCGGGCGCCGCGCCCGTCGACGTGCCCGGCAGCGCGGGGAAGTCCTCCGAGGACATCGTGAACTCGGACTGCTCCGTCGTTGGCTGCTTCACCATACCCACTGGAATAACATTTTCTTAATTAAAAAGTTGAAAACCTTTCAACATCTTATACATATAACCACGCCTGTGTCAATCTACGCACAAATGGGGTAGGCAGAGCACACGAAACGTGACATAGACAAAACTATTATCATGACTACTTCACGCTTCAGCCACTTCTAGCATAATTATAGGTTTGAAAAGATGGAAGAGGTATAATAGTGACAAGTTGCTGGCTTGTCGCCTCAAAATACACCTCAACCTAATTCCTTAGTCGCCACTTACGCCATCCACGGAAGAAATGGGGAGGTGTTATTCTAAATCTAGCTAGAAAATCCGCTTTCAATTAAAGTCCTATCCAAAGCAGTTCACTTTTATAGAGTTACTATGCCACGAACAGACACAGACACGAAATCAAGGTTCATAACACCCATCGTTTATATGTAAGAAGTTAAAAAATTCAATGTATGGTGTCTGGTTTAGAAGACACGTTTCCATTTCTTCTGAAGATATCGTAAGAGACGAATACGGAAATAGGTTAATACTGTAAGTGTAAGCAATAGACTAGCGACTTCTCAATAACTTTATCACTTCTATTCAAGTTTAAAAATAAAATTGCTATTGTATTTGTATGTAATTGTACAGGTTTATCAACTTACTATCACCTTGTACAAAATTATGGCCCAATGCTGCTTCAATTACACAGAAAGTGATATAGCACAGTTTTGAGATATTTTTCACTGAGCTGTAGATTGCAGACCAATTTTTGATTCACACTTATAATAGAATTTCACATTCAGTCATCAAGGCATTACATATGGAAAAATGATAGGCACCTGCATCATTTGAACCCACTTGTTTTGTCCTTATGTAACTTTTGAAAACAACACGGATTGGATGTGTTAGGCTGATCAGCTTATTTGAAACAACTTGTATCAGAGCATTGGAAATAAGGGTAGTATTAATTCTTGCCACACAGAAGCCATGAATCTAAGCACCAAATTAAGCAAAACAAACAAATAAAATAAATAGATGAAGATCTGAACAAAACACAGCATAAAATTAAAAACTATTAGTAGTTTTGTGCTACAACAGTCAAATTGTACTAAAATAAATTGAATGGTATTTGTGGGTACTATGATTTTTGTTTATAATTGTTGACAGTATGGAACTACCTACCTAGTTTAGTTTTTTTAATAAATTAAAGGTTTGCCGATTGCAAACTTTTGACAGATACAGTAGGACATGGGTAAATGTATAGATGTAGTGAGTAGCAAAGATATGTAATTGTTTTTTTTTTTTTTGAGAATACTAGGCCAAATATACTTTCATTCCTATTCACTGCATGCAGAAAGGAACTTAAAGAAAACTAGGTTATGATGGCTACTGACTAGACCATCCACATTACGAAGACAAGATAATAATTTTCGATTCATGACAAAATAACACAAATAAATAAAATGTTAAGACCACATGCTACAGAGAAATGGACACACACATTGTATCACATTGAACTAAGGAAAAATATAAATTTATGAGTAATTAAGGCAAGCCAAAGCTGCGCAAATAATTTGTATAGACAAAAACATGTTTTGAAGAGAGAAAAACAAAAAATATATTCAACAGAAAATAACGTCTAGAATCATCGCGAATCTACGACGCAAAATGTTCCGTTGCGGTAAACTTCATCTAATACCGCAACAATATATTGATTTCTGTACTTTTATGTTTTCGTTTCCAAAATTCTGTATGAGTCTGTAATAGTTGTGCTAGGTATTTTTTAACCGACTTCAAAAAGGAGGAGTTTCTCAATTCGACCAAATTTTTTTTTTTTTTGTGTGTATGTTACTCTATATCTCGAAAACCCGTGGACCGGTTTTCAAAAATTTTTTTTTAATCGAAAGGGTATAACTCGAAATTGGTCCCATTGGCACGAAACCAGGATCTGATGATGGAATCTTGGAGAAATCGAGGGAACTCTTGAAATTTTATATGGAGATGTACGGCGTTTTCGGTAATTTGTTGATGAAGTCAAGATTTTACATTCAGTAAACAGAATACTTTTAAAATATTGCTAATTTGAAGTCGGTTTTTTTTTGTTTAAAATTATTAGACTAATCAAATACACGATATCCGTACTAAAAGAATACTGACGAATATTGGACTCTCAGGACAGTCAGAACATTAATCGAGCCCTACATTATCATGATTACCAACTGGTTACATTAAATGTTAGTGATAATGGAGCCTGTTCTACTCTATAGTAGATTAGGTAAACTCTACATTACCTATATTATCTAAATAGGCCGGTCACATACATTCGGAATTTTTCCGTTCGGAATCCCGAATCGGAAAATCGAACGCAGTCAATCCATACAAAATCTATGGACCGCCACACACATTCGTTCCGGAATTCCGAACGGAATTTTTCCGAATGTGTGTGGTGGTCCATTGATTTTGTATGGATTGACTGCGTTCGGAAAGTCTGATTCGGGATTCCGAATGGAAAAATTCCGAATGTATGTGACCGGCCATAATATAGGTGAAAGGATAAGTTTTGAGGGAAATCTATAGAAGCATTCTACTGAACCTTAACGCAAATCCACGTCAAACATAGTCTTACTGTAGTACAGTACTTTCCATAATGTGCAGGCAAAACATTGGCTTTCTTTAGGGAATTAGGTTTAGGTACATTTTAGGCTATGAAACATGAAATAGTCATAGATTTATCTATGTAGCATTCATGTGCTCTGCCTACCCCTTTTGGGACTGCAGGCATGATTATTTATGTATTTATGTCCTTTTTGTCCTTAAATTTGAAACTTTCTTATTTAGTGTCAAATACCAAATTGAAAGAACAATACATTGTCTAGCAAACCAAAAAAAAAAAAGAATATGTAGTCTACATTGTAGATTAAAAGAAAGAGCACAATAAATACGACCTTTTCTAATAAAATTCGATGGAAAGTTATTTTACATTACATCTCTTTCATGTGCTAGGAGTCTCACCGTAAGGTTTAGAGCCGGGAGGGGGCGGCGCAGCGGCCGGCGCCTGGTCGCCGGCGCCGCGCGCGGTCAGCGAAGGGAACTCGCTCAGGTCCAGCAGGGGAGGCGTCGACGTGTCGCCGCCCTCGCCGAACACAGAATGATAGTTGCTGCCAGCGTTGAACCGAGACAGGTTGCCCATACTTGTCTGGAAAGGAGACATTACTGATCAGTGTTACTGAACTTAAAAAGATGAAAAATTCTGACATTTCAGCTTCAAATTTTAATATATTAAAAACTAAGAACAGATTTTGTATAAACCTAGCAAAGACATTTTTGACGGCCGGATAGCCCAGCGGTTAGAGAACCTGACTGTGAAGCTTAAGGTCCCGGGTTCAATCCCCGGTCGGGGCAGACGTTTGTGTGATGAATACGAATGTTTGCTTTCGAGTCTTGGATGTTTATCTATATATAAGTAAGTTTATCCGTTGTCTAGTACCCATAACACAGGCATTAAATTGCCTACTTTGGGACTAGGTGATTGGTGTAAAATTTGTCCCGTGATATTTATTATTTTATTATTTAAAGGGGAAAAAGAAAGAGGAGGGATGCAAATGAAAATAACCACATCCAAAATTGGTCCATCCTTTTTAGAACAAGGTTGCTGCAGACAGACACACACCTATATTGGGTTAATGTTGGGGATAAAAAAATTGGCTTTTATTTTGTTTGAAAACATTGTTTCACCTGTAATAAATGAACACTACAACTACAACATTAAAAATGAGTGATTTGTAGCCTGGTACAGTCAAGTGCAAAAATTATGTGTATCTTCCACCTTCAGACAATGGATATAAGGTCTCTGTACATATTTTTGAGAAGATTAAATACATAGCTATTTTTGCAGTTGACCATTCTGTAACTTCATTTGGCTGCACTTGGCAAGTACAAGTTACCTCTCTTTTATTTTCGAATAGTGGGCTTTATAGAGGAAACAGCCAAATTAATTTGATACTTATTTTTTAAGCCTGCCATGACCTAGGTGTTACAAGTTTCAAATTTAGAAACAATATTATGTACTTTGACTCAACATTAGGGACAAAATGGTGCATTTAAACAAGACAAACAAGTACTTAATGAACAAGTAATAATGACCAAGGGTTTTGGCCTTGAGTACAATTTTGGGAGATTAAAGTCTGTGTCTGGACTTCTGTGTTTTACAGAATTTATGTGCAGTCAACAACTTTGTTAGGAAAACTGCACACAACAGAGAAGCAAGTAAATGTTGCATGAGAAATTTCGAATCTGCATTGGGCTTATATTGTAAATACAAGCCTCAACCGGAGGCCTGATCCCAACAGTGAGACATACACATTTAAACAATGTTCCTCAAAGTATCTATCAATTTAACTTAAAAGAAATAATCTAAAAGTGTCTTACCATAGCATTAGAATTAGGTTGAGATAAAGGTGTCGGCATTGGTACCCTTCGGTCCGCAAACGCACGTTGTCCGAATAGCGTAGATCGCGATGCCATAGAAGGAGGTGCTCCGCCGGGCATCGCTGTCGCACCCCGGCCCGGCGACAGCGCTCCACCAAAGGTCGGGGTCACATGGCCGGAGACTCCACCCACAAGCCCTGAGCCTACGCGACCTCCCACACCGCCGCTCGCTAGGCTTCTAGGGGCTTGCTGGAAATTCAAGTTTGCCATAACCTGGAAATTAAAATTAAATATTTATTACATAAATTCTTATTTGTAATTAATTTTTGTAGTCGAAACTATCTAAGGTTGTGATGTATACCCATTATTGTTTTGGGTAAAAAGACAAATTTCAGTATATTAATGTGTTTAGTGGACAAATTCAAGAAATTTTAGTTAAAAGACAGAATAAATGTTGATTGTTACTTAGAAGTAATAAAAAAAAATATTTCAAGTATCAAGTGAGAATATTTAAATTGTTTTAACAGAAATAGACATACATTAACACATTCAGAACCAAGGACCCAGATCCCGGGTTCTTCAAAACATTCACGAGATACCAAGAACCCGGTGGCCGGGTTCATTTTGTATTAGCTATAGACTACTCGGTTCCATGCAGATGTTTTGATTTTAGGCTTGGTTGTGAATGTGTTAAGAGTAGAATCACTTACAAATATTGTTACATAAAATGTTTTTACTTTTGGTATCAAAATACAAATTCTTGAATTTAGAATCAAAATGAACTGTATTTAATTTAAGTTGTTTCTACAGTATTTGGTTTATCAGATTATCTCTAAAATGCAAATACTACTTATTTAGAGAAATAATGGCATACTTATAAGTTCCTGATAAGAATATCTACATCAAGAATAACTAACAACAAAATATTATTGCTGATAACAAATGGGTATCTTCTCTCAACATATGTTATTGTTAGTACGAAAACATATTATCTTACTACATGTAGAATAATTCTAGTACAATAAAATTACCTTAAATCTATTCTTCTTAATTACAATACTAAAATGTACAAACAATATTATTTCATTCAGATACTGAAATGTCATTAATAAGAGACCATACTAACATTTCAGTGAATCGCACAGCTGTCCAACTCTCAGGATTAGAAAGCTTAGTGTAAAATATTTCATCGATGTGTGGCTCCCAATCTTAAAAAGCATTTACTTTTACATTCAGCCCCGAAAGGCTGTACAAAGTCAAATGTAAGAACATGATTTTAGGGAACAACTATAGGTAAATATGCCCCCTGCAGGTCAAATAATCTGTTTCAAAAAAGTCATTGAACTCAAGGCTTGGTAAGTAACTAGCTGTTGAGTTCAACATGTGATTCTTAAATGAAAATAATAACAACATGATATAGAAAGCTAAATCACCTCAATACCAGGGAAACGTTTACCCAAATATCACGCAATCATCTTCTCGCTCTGACAAAATACTGATTTCAAAGAGAAAACAGACAACTCACAGAAAATTTATAACAAAATGATTAAAATTTCCATCTGGTCCCACTTACATAGTGTAACCCAGATATAGTTCACGTAAGCCTTTTTAGAGATATAAATGAGGTGAAGACAATAACAACAAATCCAGTAGGTAAATCTTTGTAATATTATTTGATTGGCATTCGTCCTCTGTCAAACAATGGCGACCCAGGGTAGAGGTACACAGCAACTTCTCTAAAACTCATAGAATATTTACCTAATGTGTCGACGTAAGTCCTTATTCCACTATTTCAAGAAACGTATGGATGGTTCATAATCAAGTATTCTCGGCAGAAATTAATGAACCCACTAGAATGGAATAAACAAAAGTTTGTTGACTGTTCAATTTACAAAATGATCTGTAAGCATTAAATTTTTTGTACACCAACTAGAAACATGTGTAGCACAGTCTCCGCTTCACACACTGCTATAAAACGCTGAAAACTTTATACATCATTACGTCACAAATAAATATTTTAACAATTTCACTCTGTTTTGTCGAACGCCACATTACCCTAAACAATTATGGCGGCCATGTTGCTGAAAGCGGAAATTAGTAGTAATATTCACCCTCAAAGTATCCATATTATACCCACGAAAAAAAATATAATTATGGCTTCAAAATTTTAAAATTTGATTTTCCGTATCTTCATGATATTTTTCTATCATCGGGTTTTTGTTTTGTGCAGCAATTGAAATTATTTAGACTCTAAATTGACTTATAGTAATGGTCATACCGCATGCAAAATATCATCCAAGATATTTGGGTAAAATTGTCTATGAATGGATTCTCTTTTTCCAGATAACAATTTAAATAGGTTCGTAAATGTCAAAAAAAATCATGCTACGTTTTTTAAGTAATAAGTATTATTCATATTTTCCTTAAATTAGTAAAAACAAAAATACAAACCTGCCGTGGATAACCTTTTTGAGTGTTTTTGTCGTACTGTGGACGTTGATTTTTCATTTTGATTACTTTAGAAAATTATTAATTTGAATTTCTTCGTTTTTGGATGATTGTTTTAAGTATGTTTGTTAACAAACCCATTAATGTCTTAATAAATTCATTAACACGCCTACGAGTCGTTTCTTATAGTCAAAAGCACTACTTTAATGTTTGTGTCTTGCGAACTACCTTCATAAACTTAATAAATGGTATAATTAAATTTATTGCATAAACCTACCCTACTTTTGTGGCAAATATGAAACTTTTTATCACCATAGTAAAAAGAAGTGTTTTTTTATCAAGCACTGTATCTGAGTATAGATTAAAAAAAATCAAATATTTTAAAATTAAAAAAGGGTTATTTTTGAAGCCACGTTGTAACTTTGTATCTTATTCCAATATTTGTTCATAGTGAATGTATGCAAGTTCAAAAAAATGTTCGATGATTTTCATCTACTTCAAGAACATAATATTACTTGTATAAAGTTCTTCTGAACACAAAGTGATAACACGACTTCAATAGAACCAAAAACTACATATTCATAAAATATCAGTACCAATACAAATATTACAAATACAGTGAAACCTGGTTAAGTGAGACTCCAAGGGACCTGCTCTGCTGTTTCACTTATAGAGGTATTCCACTTACCCAGTGTTTCAGATATCCAGGTATAAATAAATATCTGTCTCATTTACAGAGGGTTCCATTAATAGAGGTCAGAATACAGGTTATTTCAGTTATAGAGGTGCAATCATCAAATAAAATAATGTGTTATGTCCCTAAATATTATGAGTTTTAATTGAAAGAAAATAATGAAGGTAATAAACAAAAATATTCAAGCATGTTTACACGTATTACAAATATGGAAACAGATTTTGGCCCCTTAAATTCGACATGAACTTCTTAGTGTATCTTCCCACTTTCATAAACGAGTATTAAGTTATCAGTTTTTCACGTAATGATAAAGATTTCATTTTGTCATTTTTCAAATAAACATCTGTATGATAGTAAAGCAAAATTAAAAGTGGAGGTCATTGAGGCTCAACATTACTTGACATAGTTAAGTGCGGAATTTGTGAGTAGAATAAGAATACCTAAGTAAGCAAACAAACAAAACGATGTTATCTCAGTTACAGAGGTTTATGTATATTAAATTCACTCGATGTCTCAGTTATAGAGGTAACTATGATGATAAATCGAAAGAACAAATCCCAGATATAGAGGTTTGCTTCGTCCCACTAACAGAGGTAATTCAGTGTCAAGGTGGTGGGACCTCAGCATGAGTTCTAGTTATGGAGGTTTCTCACTTATCCAGGTCCCACTTAACCAGGTTTCACTGTATCAATGTGTGAAAGTGTGGTGTAATTCTATCGGTATTTTTGATTATAATAGATTGTGCAAAATCCTTAGAAATAACAACATAATATAGTATTTTTGAAAATAATATGTCGTCGGCAAAAAAAATGATTTAGTAGGCCACTAGAAGACAAAGTAACAATGTGGTCCATTGTTGCTTGTGTTTGTTATAACCAACGTGTAACAAAAAGTTTTTAGATTGTTTTTGTCATCCATAATCCAACCTGTATACGTTCCACTGCAGGGCACAGGCCTACTCTTAGTATGAGAGGGCTTGGGCTATAGTTCCCACGCGGGCCCAGTACGGATTGGGAACTTCACACACAACATTGAATTGCTTCGTCGCTGTGTGCAGGTTTCCTCACGATGTTTTCCTTCACCGTATAGCTCGTGGTAAATATCAAATTCGATATCGCACATAAATTCCGAAACATTCAGAGGTGCGAGCCCGGGGTTTGAACCCACGACCCTCTGCTTGAGAGGCCACAGGTCGAACCGCATTGTTTTTGTATTATGTTATATTTCCTCTTGCTAAAATATCCACACATACATTCAAAGCTTTTACAATATCAGCTCATTATCCTAGCTTAGTATTATAAATAGTTCAAAATGACTATTTAATTTTATTTGTACAAGCAGCAATTTATATAGTGGTCAGCATCAGCAATTAACTGGGCCCGTTTTTTCAGTAGTTAGTTTAGTAGGTACATGCATCACAAAAACCTGACAATGTTTATTGATAGCCACGTAATCGTCTTACATTTATCAGATCTGCAAACATTCAGTCTAAACAAATGTTCGTTTAGAGTGCTAAGTGGAAACGCTTTACTGGCTAATTACTAAAAAATATTTTTCTTCTATAGGAGGGCCATTTTGGCTACTGGTTTACGGAAGAATAAGCCAATGCGTCAAGTCCTCATGAATAACAAAACCATCGAACCGAGCGCACCGTCAATAATAATAATAATGTTCGGCCAACCGCTGAACACACGCTCGAATATGGTTTGGAGCGCACCAAGTTAAATTTGGTCGTCTGTTAGGGCTTTTTTATTGTACACCAAAGCAACTTGTCACGATTTCAGAAGAGGAGAATAAAATCGCGCATAGCTTTTACCTGAAAAAGCTCTGCGCGAACTTGCTATCTCTCTCTCCCTCTCTAAAGTCGTACCAAGTTTGATCCCGATCCCGAATAAAATACAACGCATCGCTATTGCTTTGCTTAGCTTTGGCTTAGTCTCAAGGCTTTAAAATTGTCTGTGGTAAAATTGGAGGAGACTTCGTAAGGTGCTGGCAACATTAAGGATCATATGATCGTTCAATGAAGAAGCACGTCTGAATAGGCGTCGACTTACTTCTTCAGGCCAGTTTTTAATTCTCTGGCTGATTATCGGCTGTTTTTCGTGTGAGCAGTGTATAATTAAACCTATCAGCCATGGCGCTAAGCGACGCAGATGTCCAGAAGCAGGTATGTATAAAAAAGCGTCATAAAATAAAAAACGACATGGAATTTGTCACATTGATCGAAGAGGCTGTAAAATCTGGTTACTAAACTGTATAATGATGGCGTTGAAGACGACGAATTTCGATTAGAGAGTATTATTTTTCGTCCATGATATTGATATGTTTTGGTTTCCCGTCGACAGATCAAGCATATGATGGCCTTCATCGAACAAGAGGCCAATGAAAAAGCTGAGGAAATCGATGCTAAGGCAGAGGAGGAGTTCAACATTGAGAAGGGCCGTCTGGTGCAACAGCAGCGTCTCAAAATCATGGAATACTATGAGAAAAAAGAAAAACAAGTTGAGCTTCAGAAAAAGATGTAGGTGACCCATTTATCACTCCACACAGCAGTGCATCCAAAAAGTCATCCAATTTCAATCTAAATACATATAGCTCAATGTCATAAGATACTGTAAAAGGTAGAGGTTATGTCATGTTCATTCTTCTTTCTGTATGCACTGCAGTATGATGCTAAATAGATCATATCATGTAGAATTCTAAAGCTTACATTCATTTGGCTGCTAGATTCAGTCCAATGAGAATAGCCCTTGAAGAAATAGTTCTTGATTGACATAAAGTTGCTGACATACAGTTCTATTAAAAAATCAATTAGCTATAAGCTAATTAGGAAACTTAACCAAAATCATACCTTACAAGCCAGACATCAACCATAGTAGTTTCTGAGTTAGAGATACAACCATGTGTTATCTCTAATTTGTTGCAGCTGTCATAAGTCATGTGATTTCATTTATTGTATTGAATAACTCTTGGATAGTACTACAATATAAAGTTATTCATCCATTCAGGAATATATGATACTATTTGAAATCAATGCTGGCTTATGATTTGAAATTGATTTTGAATTGGTTATTAATTTTAAAAATTATTGATTTTTTTTGACAGAAAGTTACTTACAGTCTCACTAAAATGAATTTAAAGATGAAAAGGTAAAAATTACAAAAGTAATGGTCTGCAATGAACTTAGACATATTTTTAGTGGTGGGGGTAAGTTTGCACATCACACTTTAAGCCCTACCACCGAAAATCTGGACAAGTTCATTGCAGGCCACTATATGAATCAAATTGGTTGACCACAATATATTTGTGCCGTTGTATTTCTACCCTTTCCACATTATTTTATTATATTTGCCAATTCATGGTATGTTTTATGTTTACAAAATAAATTGTACTAAAGTAGGGTGAATTTTGCTGGGTCATCTAATATTGATAAAGGCTTGACAATTATACTATCCCACTAAGAGCAGACATACCTAATGGGGTAGACAAAAAACACAGAATGCTACTTAGTCAAAACCATGACTATCTCATGTTTCATAGCCATATTTATCATCATTTTATGTTTAATCACAATAGTGACTGGTTGCTAGACTGTCTAGGGAATGCAATCTCGACTCGAGATTGCAAATTCGAGATCCCGCGGGATTAGAAATGTCAATCCCGCGAGATCTCGGAATTT
>BHDV01003590.1:368777-393443 GCA_005406045.1 Adoxophyes honmai | reverse complement strand
TCAAACAAACAAACAAACTCTTCAGCTTTATTATATTAGTATAGATTTGAAGTCGGTTTTTTTTTGTTTAAAATTATTCTTTGTATTTTGCGACTGTTTTATTTACCTGGACCTGTGATTATGCTTGCCACAACCACGACCTCTGCTTCTGATACACAAGTATACCAAGATACACAAGCACGAAAACACGATTTTCATATCCGCCAATGTCAGTTTCAAATGACATTGTGGGTGTACCACAGATACAACCAGCTGTTTTCTTTTTAAAAGAACCGGTCTTGTGAAAAAGATCTTATCAGGCGTACTGAGTCCAAAACGGGACCAGGGAAAATGTTTTTATTTTTATAAAATACATCGCGCATCGGAAAAATCTAATACTTTGTCCCGTGATTAAGGAAGGTTATTCCTATCATTAGAAAAATAATCAAGCATATGTAAAAAAATCATCCATTCCCTATTTACTTTGCTATGTGATACCTAGCATATAGCTTTAATTATCTCAAAAGATAAAGTTGAAATCAAGGAGTTTCAGCATCTTTAAATAAATAATATCAGACAATTAATTGCTTTGGGCTTAGAACCATTAGGTTTTAAATTTCTACCAAAATCTGAATTATCTGGTGTGTTTAAAAAAAAAATTAGGCATTTTGCAATTAAGGGTATTTAATGTTTTTAGATCCCATGTTGTATCAGGTTAATTTTTTTCCATTTTTTCTGTGGATGTGGTAAGAGGCAACTATGGAAATAATAAGTTTAGGCAAGGTTTAGGTTGCGGCCCTGAAATTGTGTTAAAAGTGACTATGAAACATGGTGTTTTCTGACCACCCCTTTGGAAACAGGTGTGATGATTTGGGAATCTTGATAAAATGCAATTTAGAAGTAATAGGCTCAAAGCCAAGAGTCAATACCATATTTAAAGTAACTTCAGTAAAAGAAAAAATTGTTAATAACTTGTATATTTTTTTATACATTCATAATATATATGAAAATGTATGGATCTCCAAGATTAGAATACATACATACATACATACATATTCTCACGCCTGTATTCCCAAGAGGGGTAGGCAGAGCACATGAATTAAAAAAAAATCCAGTGCCACATTTAGCAATTTCAGGGTAACCAGATGGTTAAACGTGATATCGCAGTGACAGGTTGCTAGCCCATCGCCCACAATACACTAACCCTTTCCCAGAGTCGACTCTTACGACACCCACGGGAAGAAAGGGGGAGGTGCTATTCTAACCCGGCACCACACGGGGGAATAGAATACATAAACCTAATAATGCATGCAAAATATAGGATAAGGTGTAATTCTTAAATCAAAGCTATCACATATTTATTTTATTTTTGTCTCCAGCCAATCTTCGAACATGCTGAACCAAGCCCGTCTGAAGGTACTCAAAGTGCGTGAAGACCACGTACGTAACGTACTAGACGAGGCCCGCAAGCGCCTGGCTGAGGTGCCAAATGACACAAAACTCTATTCCGACCTGCTCGTCACACTCATCGTACAAGCTCTATTCCAGGTAAACACCCAATGTGGCTGTTTTGGTCATTGTCATTGCTGTGTATTATTACATGTGGCATAATTCAGCATCCAACTTAATCAATCACATCTATTTGTCAACCTGTCTTACCCAACTTAATGGAATTAAGCTGAAAAAAAAGACAGATTTCTATCTTAGGTTTCTTCCACATAAGTATTTGTATCTGTAGATCGTTTTGATTTTCATCTACAGGCCAAAACACAACAAAAATACCTGCATAATAACTTTGCAAATGTAGGATGTCCTGGCAAATGGGCATTAACATTATGGTTCCAAAACATGAGTTCCACCTTTCTCACCCTTAATAATTATTTAGTTATTGCAATCCAATGGAAACTAATATAAACTTATAAACTTGTTATTATAAGAATGCCAGTGAGTTGAGCCCTGTTAAATATGAGCGACCATATCTATATGACTGTTATTTGGAAAGCAATTATGTATTCCAAAAGAACATGTTTTTCTAGGGTGAAAAGTAGCCTATGTCCTTTCTTAAAACACAAACCATTCCTGTGCCTACCAAATCTTATCGAAATCAATCCAATGGTTGAAGTGTGAATAGTTAATACACAGACAAACACACTACACTTTCGCATTTGTAGTATTCTCATTGAACCTCTCTTGTTCACAGTTGGTAGAGCCCACCGTTTCTATCCGCGTGCGACAAGCCGATAAGGGCCTGGTGGAGTCCCTTCTTGGCAAAGCATCGTCTGACTACAAAGCCAAGATCAAGAAGGACGTACAGTTGAAGGTGGACCCAGAGAACAACCTGCCAGCGGACACCTGTGGCGGTATAGACCTTATCGCCAACAAGGGCCGCATTAAGGTAAGGACGTGAACGTTAAACTTGTCTATGTTACAGATGTAGTTTCGATTATGCTCATTTTTATTGGTAAACTTCCATATTTAATTCAATAATTGACAAGCATTTCAGGTGCCGTCATATTTCATGAATTCTCGATGGATGCTCTAGATTTGTACCTATTTTACTTGGGTTTATTTCAAAAGGCTGTGAAAGATGTAGCAATATGGCCTGTTTTTTTAAAGAACAATTATGGTAAATTGATTAAATAATTGTAAAAAAGTAGGTATGGTTGGTTTATTTACTTTGGCTGGGCTACTATTCAAGGAAACTTCTGGCTAAACCCAATCAAGTCAAATAAATAGAAATCTTATAAATTCATTGTCTATTTTGCTTGATTGACAAAGTGGTTTCTTTCTTTCTTTTTCATCATCTATTTTCACACATCTTAAAAGTGATAAAGATGAAAAATGAATATGACAGGAATGCAATACCTATGACATACAAATATGGGATACATTTTTATTCAGTTCCAAATTATTTGGAAAACATAGTTTTGGTTATTTTTTTTCTTTACTGAGGATACAATAAAAGCAGAAGAGCTTTATCCTGTTCTTAAAATAAGTATATTTTTGTTTTTATTTTTATTATTTATATTGCATGATTTAAGTAGTTAGTCCTCACGCTCAAGAATGTTCATGTAATATTAGCATAGAACATATTTGCTTTAGTTCGTTTTACATAGAAGCTTTTAATCAAAAGTTTGAACTAATATTGTAGATGAATTTACAAAATTGTTCCAATTCTAGTTTATTTTTCTGATGAGGTCATAGTGTCAAAAAAGGTTAAAAGGTTATTTAGTGTACTCTTATGGTCATCATCATTAGAGCATTAACCAAATGAATAATTATTTAAATTTTAAATTGGATAAATAAAATTGTTTTAATTAAATTCTAAATAAAAATCGATTTAATGGAATTTACTGTAGTATCTATAGTAGCTAATGCTAACATTTACGCTCCATCATGATTTTTGTTATTATATGAATTGAATGATGCAGCAGATGAGTGTGTTGAAGAAGTATGTCAGAGTTGTATCAAGTGCAACAAAGTACATAGTCTGCCCACCCCTGTAGTAAAGAGGTTTCAGTATTTTACGGTTTTATTTTAACTTACCTCACCTTCAAAATTATCTTCCCGTTCCTGCCATTTTTAATCGTCATGAAAAGGCGATTTGTTTCATTGTTTTAGCAAAAAAAAGAGTGGGCCGTTAGTTTTGTCAGTGCTGGCCTTTACTTAAGGCGCTTTACGTACACTATTCGGCATTCAACTTGGTATGATTTTAAGTAGTGGGGGTAAGTTCGCATATCGTTTTTTCTATGGAAAATACATACATACATATTCTCACGCCTGTATTTCCAAGAGGGGTAGGCAAAGCACATGAATTAAAAAAAAACAGTGCCACGTTTAGCAGTTTCAAGGTAACCAGATGGTTAAACGTGATATATGCGTAGAAAATATGCTACTTAAAATCTAGACAAGTTCGATGTTGAATATAAAATAGGAGTGGTGTAGATGTAACTAATGTGGTGAGGTGTCCGCAGATCTCGAACACCCTCGAGTCGCGGCTGGAGCTGATCGCGCAGCAGCTGCTGCCCGAGATCCGCACGGCGCTGTTCGGCCGCAACCCCAACCGCAAGTTCACCGACTAGGCGCCCGACGCACAACGTTACTACAGTAACTTATTTAAAATCTTCATTAATTGTAGAACTAAATAATTATAATAAATGTTTTTCTTTGCCTAATTAATTATATCGTAATAATGCGTACAATTTTATCGCTGTTTAGCATATGATGAATGGAACCCCGAGCCGTCAGGAGTACATGATTTAAGACCGATTATTCGAGTTTCCCTAGTTTTAACTGTACATTAGTTTCGCCTGAAACGCCGATCGTCAACCGTGAGCGTCATATTTTACTATTACAATTCATTCGTATTTCACAATGTTCTATGTAATTTAGAGTAGTTTATAGGGATTGGAAACGATATAATTAAGACTACGTTACCATATATCTAGGTAATTCGGATAGCCTTTAGTCGCTGCTGTCAAAGTGTTTGGCGCCCTCGCATCTCCGCCCGACTTTCAGTATTACTCGCAGTCACAACCAACTTCGCAGCAGTAGACCGACATTAATAATGTATGTGAAAATGTCATTATATCTCCTTCATAGTTATTGTTGTTACTGGATGTCCTGGAATGATATTTTTCGTCTGTTGTTGATCGTTTCGCGTAGGATCATTGAGTGCTGGGAGGTCGTCGCGAGGCGGCAGCATCCTACCCTGTGTCCACCTAAATCGAGGTAAAGATTTGGCTGAGCGCAAGGTAGCGCCCGCGGGGACCTCCCAGATCAACACATTCCTACTCGGTGTGACCTGGCTTACAGTAACCTTCGGCTAGCTTTTGACGGACGTATTCGGCAGAGCACAATAGCTCTTAAAATAAGGTACAATGTATAATCCCCATTATGGCACTGTTAAAAATTCTTATGTAAATATATAGATGTGTTAAAATTAATGTTTTATTTCGGACAATTCAACCCTTTTCTTGCTTACTTGCAAAACGCATGATTTTTTTGTTCGCTTCAAAAAAAAAATGTGGGTACCTAATGGCGTAAATAACACGAGAAAAATACAAAAAAAAATCTAAAGACAGATTGTGGGTGAATTTTGCACTACTATCCATAATGTGGATACATGTAGGAAAATCAAATAGCCCTATAGACGGTCTATGACAGATCTGAAATCCGCAATGTTTCTAGGTACGAATTAAACGTTTACGAAAATATGTGCTTGTAATTTACGTAATTAACGTAATAACACGTCGTTTCCCTTAACACATTCACGACCAAGCCTAAAATCAAAACATCTGCGCGGAATCGAGTAGTCTATAGCTAGTACAAAATGAACCCGGCTACCGGGTTCTCGGTACCTATCTCGCGAATGTTTTGAAGAATCCTGGAGCCGGGTCCTTAGTTCTAAATGTATTAAATTAGAGTGCATCACTCCCATGTAACCAAAACCAGGTTTCACCTTTTTTAAAAGCTTTTATTTATTTGGCACTCTAACTATGTATGTAAATATTTGAATGCCCCGTGTGGTGCCGAGTTAGAATAGGACCTCCCCCTTTCTTCCCGTGGGTCTCGTAAGAGTCTACTCTGGAAAAGGGTTAGTGTTTTGTGGGCGATGGGCTAGCAGCCTGGTTACCCTGAAATTGCTAAACGTGGCACTGGATTTTGAATTCATGTGCTCTGCCTACCCCTCTTGGGAATACAGACGTGAGAATATGTATACATGTGTGTAAATATTTGAATATGTGGTACCTATATTAAATAACAATAAACCGAAGATAATTCCTTATTTTAGTTGTTTATCTAAGTAATAACAAATATGAAATAAAATAACCTAGCAAAAATATCAAAATAATGCATGGGTTAAATTTATCAACCAGAATAACTTCTATAGTGCCGCTAGTAATTGCAAAGTGCCGGGAGTGCACAATGTAGGCTAGATCCTACAAGATCAAAAATGTAAATATTCTTTACTTTTTGACTGTGACCATAATTAGAGTTTATAAAAGTAAAATCGTTATGAAATGAGTTACAGAATAGTAGTAGAAAATAATTACTTACTAAATTAAAAACCACTAAACACAGTCGAAGAAAACCTTCAAAATTCATTTTTTTCTAAATTGCCGCCATTTGGGTTAAAATCATTTATAACTTTTTTTATATTCAGTTTTGCCAACAAATCGTTAATAAATGTGAAAATGCGTTAGTTTTTCTTGCAAAATCATACAAGAACATAATATATACATATCTAGATTTCAAACACTAACCATGTTTTGGTTATGTAGGCTGCATCCTACACCATGCGTTTAAGGGTTAAATTTCTTCGTAGTTTGGCTCCGGACCGGTAATGGGTCTGGAGGCAAACTAAAGGTGTCTAAAACTGAACTGCATTGAGATATTTTAGTTTTACGTTGGTAACTCAATTAAAGATAGCGAATTTAAGAAACCACAAGGGCTAGGTTCCTTTGAAATCTAATAACACATTTGTTATTAGATGACGTTTATATTATCCCCATTTAAAGGTAATTTATAAATAGTCTAACTTAACTAATTCGTGTAAAAAATGCACCAACTTTCGTGCTATGCAAATCTAAAGGTTAAACAGGTATGTACAGAAATCCAAATCTAAATATTCGTGATAATCTGAAAATTGTGCCAAACGCCCTTTTGTAAATTACAACCTCTACGCTGTCCATTTGATTTGCTCTTACACAAATTATGTGGTTGGAAAAGGAAATACCTACTGCTTTTAACCAGAAAGGGCATGTTGCGAGTCACGAGTTTTCTGTAGAGACACGTGACAACTTTGCAAACAAGAAATATCATCGGTGGAATATTAACTGCTATACTATTGCTTTAGGCGCTTGAGGAAGGTGGTAGGCTGTAAGTGAATCAGCAATATAAAGGCAATACGTTTATTTATTACATGGAACAAGAATATTCTTATATACTTAAAAACTATTCGTTTTCGTGTATTTATCTATTAAAATTTTCGTTTAAAAAAATTCTGTTAAACTTCTGCCTATGTTTTTTCAACAACTTAATAACTATTTCATAAGTACCATGTAGACATGGTGTGACTATAAATTGTATAATTCAACACTTAAATAAACGTCGGCCGATTAAATTACAAACTAACGAACGGGGTCACGTTTGGGGTTTTGCGAATATTCCAGTGAGCGCCTTGTATAAACGCAAACGATTATTGTCTCCTAGAAAACCGAAGGAACTTAGATAGTTGGCATCGCGCAAAGCTACTTTGTTTCATTACTCCGCTTTAGTAGATTTCTAATTCTACATAGGTAATACCTAACTATTGCAAAATGTGCCGAACCACTTCAAAAACCTATAGAATAATTTATATTAGTGTCTGTTCCTACCCGAGAGAGAACACGACTGGACTAACTAAATGCTCTTTCGTATGGGTTACCACACAAACAGATTTACCGCACTAGCCTTTTAGATTTACCTTAGTAACGCCTACTGTATTCCTAAGCTATTACGTTGTTCTACGCGTAATTTAGACGACTAGGTGCGAGACATCGGGCGTATACGCGGGAAGGTAACGCGGTACCCTGGGTTCGTCGCGCCGCCGGGCTCCCCTGTCGACCGCCAGACTGATGCTCCCAGCTTCCTTGACTCCATTAGACTTTGCTCGGCGTTGGGACGGCAGAATCGATGCTCTCAGAGTCTTCCGCTTCTGAAACACCACCAAAAACCCTACATAACGAATCAATTTGTTACATATTCTATGAATGTATCTACTTACGACAGCTATTTATTAATGCGTCCAACGAAGTCGTCGGGACATCTAGCTAATCCGAATGACTATGAATTTCTCGGATGAAGTCGATTGCCTGAATGACTGGACATGGAATGGTATGAAATAAGCTATGTCCATGTCCCTGTTCGTAGCAATTGAATGTCTGAATGGGGGAACTAACTACGGCACACGAGTGAAAATTTTAAAATAACACGTATTATATATTTCTGTTAAGCTTTTTAACATTATTCATATTGATCCAAAACTAAACTACTGACTTATTAGAAACATGAAACATTGGCACTTTGCCTTACGTATTAATGAGAGATTAGATCTAAGCAGCTATTACTAATAATTGAGTATGTCTCCATAGTTAACGCTGATAATGCTTTTCGAGTTGGCAGTGGTCCACGGCTGCGGTCTCTTAGCCTTGTTTACCTCAACAGTGCCGCGCCAGCGGTCGGCCGCATGCCTGGCAATCTCCATCCTCTTCTGTTTCTTTATCTGGTGCCTCTTGTAAACCACCTCGATGACTATTAGCACTATCCCCCCTATAATGCCCGCTAACACCAATATGAACACCCCCGCCATATTCTTCAAGCCTAAAGTGTTTGGCGTCTTTTCGTTCTCTTCGCAATTGAGAAGGTTGTTTCGTAGAATCCAATTGTTGTCGAGGGACTCCATTATGCCACCTGAAAAAGGGACATGATTTTAAACGGCATCTTGAAATAAGGTTGAAAGATCAAATATCTACCGACCGCGACGTACTTTCATGAAAGTCCAGTATTGCAAGGGTTACCCAGTCAGCCCATGGTGATCCTTTTTGCAAACCAACCCCGTACCCAGAACGACCAAACAGTTCTCCAGCAGTTACTAGCTCACAATCTTGTGCAGCCTCAAATTCCAATCGCGAAGAATCCCATATAAAGGCCATTAATTTCCTGAAAATAAAACGAAGGCACTTATTTTGCAATTGCAAGGAAGTAAATGTAGATAAAATTTCAATTAGACACTTAACAAACTTACCCGTTCTTAACGTCCTGAATGGCTTGTTCAGCGTTATCATAATTGTTCGCTTCCATTGTCCGATACATATTTGATAGTTCCACTTGACGTCTAAAGTACATATCTACTCCAGATCCCTTCACTGTGGCGCATGTTAGGTTCTCCATCGTATTACGAAGCTTGAAGAGAAAATAAGAAGTTAATAAGGCAAGCATTTTTTTCTAGTAAAGTTTTTGGTTCATGCTCAAAAATTTGGGCTTACTCTTGCGTCATTAATTCCCGTAAGTTTGGTTTTTGGCCGTTCCAACACGAGGAAAGCAGCTAAATTAGCTGTGTATGAAGCTACGATGATCATAGCAAATCCGGCCCACACCATACCAAGCACTCTGGCCGAAAAACTGCGAGGAGTCCCTGGAATTTGCAACCGCAATATTAACACAAGCTTTCTTTCAGCATCGCAAATTTATGTCAAAGAGTTGAACTAGATGCATTCTTACCTTCGCCGATGCCACTGTTTAACAGCACGCCCCAAGCAAACCAAATGGCGCTTGACAAATTGAGAGCATCTTCTTCCGTTCCGTCGATATTAGCCAGTTTGAATCTGCCGAATGGTGAGAATCTATCCAGCAGATAAAGCACCAAAGCTACCACATGGACTGATACCATTACAAGAATCCACAAAGTATTCGAAAATGGTTGCAAGAACGACACGAGCGTCGAGGAACGCGATGGCTGAAAACCAAATATATTTTTTTTAGTTTATTAGATTTGGTAGGTAGGTCTTGTGTGAATAGTAAACCATAGCAAATACCTTTTTCTCCAATATAGTAATGCCTTGGTATTTGAAGGGTTTACTAAACTCTATGAACTCTGCTCGTTCAGGATTGATGGTCAATGGAGCCACAATCATGTCTGCACGTTCATATACCAATTCGCCTGTAAGGAAATGTTCAGCAAGCTTTAGTATTCAACAATAGTTTACATAGCCGAATAAAATTGTGTAACATATGAGGTCATACCTATGAGTCCAGTCCATTCCTTCTTAGCACCGGGATGAGAAAGATTCCGTATGACGTAGTGACCAAATTGTCCATCTGGTGACAGTGCTAGAGAATATGTGAAGTTAATCCAAGTGGAAAGATGCTTCAGAAGATCCATACAGAAACCCTTGCAGCAATACATTTGATCTGCAAAGAAGAATCATGTTGTAAAGATGTAAAAGTAGATGGGTAAGTTCATTATTCGCTTTTTACATAAATAGTTTGTTGAAATGCTTACCAGTATCATCACTAGCGTTATAATGTGGACAAGGAATTTCTTCAGAAGTACACTCACTGCCATCGTCTATACGACGAGTATACACAAATGGTTTTTCTTCAATTGTCAGTACCTGTAATATCCCATTTTTATTTACTATTAGTTTAATTACTTCTAACAGTTATAATATGTACTTCTTTTTTGTTGGAGGCTGATATGTTACACAAACCTTTAAGTGTGTTGGTATCATGAATCCCTCTGGCTTCGAAGGGCTACGGCCCATCCAAATTATTTCCTGCTCCTTCAACTCCAAACGCATCTTATGGGTTTCCTGTAATATATTTAGAGTAATATTTTAGGAACACGTCATCATGAAATAACTTTATGTAGTTTTAAATCTCTCCTTTGTCTCTTACCTTTGAATAAAAGTATTTGCCAACAGCAACGTGTTCTCCCTGTAGTCTCACATTCACCATATCATATTCAGCATTGACTCGATCTCCGTGATCATCAAATGCCACATGGCCTGTAGCTCCACTCTCTAACCTCTGCTTTCTTACATAATCGAAGAGATGTCGACCGGTGTTCCACGTAGTTCCAGAATTGTCACAATCGGACGGCGGTGCGTTGATTTCTTCAGTTGTATTCATGTCCCGTATTGCTGATGCCAAGACGTAACTGTAATTGGGAGTTAAATTAATTTAATGATAAGTATTCTTTTCTTTATTAATTCTCTAATTATTGTTCTTTACTCACATTGAATCTTGGATATGAGCGTGCTCATTGGTGGCGTTTACTAGGCGCAGACCAAGCAAACCTTCTGGTGCGTTTTCAGCGTCTAAAGCTTGCTCCGTTACAACCCAAACATAGCCTGCTGTGGTCATGTTCAATAAAGTGGCATCTCGGAAAATACTCTCTGCATCAGTCTTGCTGCAATCAAAAACAATATATCCTTCCTTCCTTCTTCCTAAATTCAGAACGTTTCCGAAAATTCGTGTTAATCCGGAGTACAGCTTGGTCTACTTACCTTGCGTACATTAGGAAGACTCTAGCTTGTGCACCTTTAACCTCGATGAGTTTATCATTAAAAGAGTCCAGTCCTGGTTCAAATTCTATCACTTGCTCGACAACAACTTTTCGGTCTACATCCTCGTCGACACTTTGAGATGTGGTCTGGAATCTAAAATAAATATTGCTTACAGCTAGTTTTCTCATTTTTAATTATTGTAGTTATTTCTGAATAATTCGTAACTTACCTGCCAAGAATTGCTCGACCATCGGTATCAGAGCTATGAATGAAGATAACCTTCATGTAATTAAAGTGTTTAAGAACATCAACCCACACATCAGCCTGGTGAGAATATGGTGGAACGGTCCGCAAGAACGATACATGTATATTCTTGTCTGAAAAAGCCGAGTCCCTTGATGATATACCGATGACCGGGATGTGATAGAAGCCACTTGTATACGATACAGCTGCTGGTGAAAGATCTCCTGTTAGAGGGTGAGACACCACTACTGCATACACCTGTAATTTGTGAAAGCCTTCGCGTTGATAAACAATCACAACTGAGTAATAATCTAAAGATTGATGTCTGAAAACTCACCCGATGTGCAATAAGATCTTTGCACACGTTCAAGGCAGTCTTAATAGGATTAGGGTCCATTAAAATAGAGTAGTCATGATAAGTGACACCGCGAGGGACGTATTTAGCCTTGAAGTTCAGATTCTGAAACATGGATTGCATTGTATAGTTTATAGTTGTTAGTAATAACTTTATGAAAGTTATAACTTTATGATATAGCCTTCTTGACCAAGTCTGGATATTTGCGGTGGTCTAATGAAGCGAATAGACAGATGGTCTGGGACTGTCGCTTTTTACTTTTCCAGATATAAATTCTTAATCCAAAAACTGTCAGTAGGCACTTTTCATGCATCGCCATTTCCTATAATTTAGGCCACCGGTATAATTTGAGACTTACGGAGATTGTGTCTTTGAAGAAAGCGACAGACTCATTGCTAGAGAGGACTCCTCCAACGTTGTAGTAGGTGGGGTTGGAGAAGCGCCGCTTGTCGCTGTTGGCAGAGACCAGCTGGAAGCTGACTATGGCCAAAAGCAGCCCGAGGGCTGACCACATTTTGGCTGCATACAAAAAAATATGTACAGATTTCTTTTCTGTAACTATCTATCATCAAAACAGGGACTACTTAAGGCGGTAGGATTTTGTTATTACTTTTATGTAGGTGGCACAGTCGAGGAAATTGAATGGTTAGCAGATTGACCATCTTCATAATTTGTTCGCATTGCAATGGCAAATTTCACCACAAAGTTCTGACAATATGGTCAATTTCGGTATTATACCAGCCTGCTACACATCCAATATCCTACTGTGCTGTACCTACTGTAAATTAAATAAATTAGTTCAAAGTTCGCCGGTCTCAGTATTAAGTCAGCAAGACATTTAGATATCGTCAGAGTTTTTTTTTGTGTTGATACTCTCACTTGATACTTGATTGATAGGTAACATAGCCTTACTACAGTTACTACATATTCTTAGTTAGTGAGTTCGGTTCGGATTGAATTTACTTATATTATAATTTCTTCTATTTTCATTATAATCACTTTCGTAAACCTCATTATGTTACTGAATCAAGCATAGGTATATTTTAGTCCACCTATGGGTCAAAATTCTTTTCGTTGTCTTAAACCTTGTCCCCGATTGATATTTAATATTTTTGACTACTTCAACCATATAAGACCCACAAACATGACATGTAACTGTTAAATTGAAATACCTGAAACAACTAAACGTCAGAGCCAGAACTAAAATATGCATAATTATATAAAAAAAAGGCGTGACGAAGTGTACAGTTTTCGTGACAGAGCTGTTTTCCATACTACGGAACGATGTCCCGGCTTCTAATGAGACTTCTTCACAACACGTGCTTTGGTTTTTTTTACATGGAAGCAATTGGTTTTATATTTTTTAGGACATCTACAATAACTTGTTAAGATGCTTACAATCTTTAAAAAAATCTACTTAATTCCTGAATATTTTTAATAAATTCGTGATTGCATGTCCCCAATCAGGCGCAGTACGGTACCTACCCTCTGTCACTGTATTCGTGGGTCGTTTGGTTGTGTTGACAATACTTGAGCGTATGTGGGTAGTGATACAAGGACACCGCTACCCCTTCCCCGTCTCCGCAGCTTGATCAAGCGCCGTTTTGGCCTGTTAGTCATTCAGAGGTAGTGCGTGTTTTTTGTTGCCGTCAACTCGGTCACGTAAGTTTTACCTATTTCTTTTTTACTTAAGTAGCTAAGTTTTAAAATATATTTGAATCAGTGTTGTTAGTTTCTAAGGTGATGTTGTAAAATACTATAATTTATGGCGCTGCAGATTAATCATAACAAACATTACTAATTTACAACTTCGTCACGGACACTCCGTCACATTTCAACGTGACGGAGTGGTCTTTCGTTGTGACGAAGTTGTTAAATTAGAATCTTATCCGTGTTAAAAAATAAATTACAGATTTTTTTGAATATATTGTGTTTTATTTGTTAACAGATAAAACCATATACATTATGTCAATGACTGCTGCCGAAAGACAGCGTCAATGCAGAGAAAAACGAAAAAATGATCCTGCAAAAATAGTTCAAGATAAAAAGAAGGACTTAGAACGTTACCATGCAAGAAAATAGATAACAATGCGACTGATTATAAATAAATGTATATGTAAATAGCTGATTGTTAGAAATATATAATTATGTTAATGGTTTTGTATGCAAAAACCACTCTGCTACGTAGGTGTTATTACTCTGTCACATTTTGTCCCTTATATAGCCAAGACGATCTTTGATTTTATTCGTCTGTGTTACATTCCAACATAAATTGAATAATACAACATCATAAACTGGATTTAAATACATCTGAGACTAACACTTTTTAATGTGTAACGATGCCATATTTATGAAAAAGGTAATCGTTTGATTAGCTATGTGCCGTTTTGTGACATAGTGGTATTACATAAAA
The DNA here is from genome assembly GCA_005406045.1 of Adoxophyes honmai. NCBI lineage: Eukaryota > Metazoa > Arthropoda > Insecta > Lepidoptera > Tortricidae > Adoxophyes > Adoxophyes honmai. The sequence continues at coordinate 379,402 of BHDV01003590.1, read as the reverse complement.
TGAATACTGCCTGTGATTAGAAGTATGCCTATTATTCTTAAGTGCAATAATTACTAAAGATGTTAGTTTTTAAGCATAAATAAAAAACAATTGTTAAATGTTGCTGCTAACAATAAATAAAAAATGGATTGTTTTGTGACAGAGGTGTTTAATTTCCCCACCCATGCGTAGGATAATCAAAATTACTTTATAGTGCACCTATAAACCTCGATGCTAATTACGTCATTGTTAACACAGTAAATTAATTATTCAGAATTGATAAATTATACATTAAAAAAATGACTGTTATTTTTCCAAAAAAGTTTGTCAATTTGTAGTGAAACAAGACAACGAAAAGAATTTTGACCCCTATGTCAACATTGTTAGCTCCTACAACACCTGTATCTATGCTTAGCGTTGTCCAGAAACTTATAATGATAAGCCTGAATTTCACATCAACGTTACTGAAAACCTTCCCAGAGTTTTAATTACGTCTGAATATTTCAGGCACTGGGTCCCGCCCTTCAGGCTAAGTTAAATGAAATCCCACCCAGGGTGCTATATTATTCATCATCTCCAACACAACAACAGCACACTAAACGGTATGTGAGTTTTTACTTACCAGTGTACTGAATGTCAGGATTACATCATTGTTTTGTTTAATTTTTGGTTGTTAAATAATTATCTAGTGAGAAAAACAGCTGAGGGATGCTGAATGGTACAGAGGCAGGTGGCGCCACCGCTGCGGTTGCCATGGTTACCGCGCAGTCGTGTTTCAGGTCAATCGATGCCTAAAGTTGGAAAGTGAAATCCTTTTTTTTATTAAATCAGATAGAGTTACCAAAATCTGACACAATGAAGGGTGCATGTTTGATACACTTTTAGTTTCTAGGGCCTGTAGGAAGCGGCGGATATTTTTGCTCGCTCTATGCTAGGGATTGTTGGTTTCATCCATAATCCATTGCTGGCACTTTTTCCAGTCGAAATTTAATCCACCTAAGCTTTAAATTAAAACAACAACATACAATCACGCCTGTGTTCCCTAACATGGTAGGCAGAGCACATGAACAGTGATATAGACAAAACCATGACTATTTCACGTTCCGTAGGCACTTCTAGCATAATTTTAATTTTAGCAGATGGAACTGGTATAAATAGCAGAAAAAAAATGCTGTAAATCAATTTTTAGATTTTTAATTAATGATGATTAATCTAAAAATTGATTTACAGCATTATTTATTAATAGCTGTGTGCCCGCGACTCCGTTCGCGTGGAATAGTTACTAATTTCCCCCGTTTTTTTCCACATTTTCCAAAAAATGTTTGGTCCTATTTATATTTCGCTGTGTAGGTAGGTAGGTAAATATGTCGGGGGTGGGGCATTTGAAAACAAACTGTTATTTAGATAATAAAATGTATTTATTTGTTTATTGCAAATGCATTTAACCGATTAACAAGTTGTACCTATTTATTATTAGATTATTACTTAAATTAAAAACTATTGGTTATACTGTTATCTACAATGGATATTGATAAAAACAAAATTGCTGATTACATTTAAATACGAATGTATTTAAACCTCAACCAACATTATTTATATCTTATTTAATGTAATGTTAATTTTGGAAACCAGATGTCAATTTAAGGCGAAGGCTAGACGTACAATAAATATTGTTATCCATCAATATTCATCTCATATTGTGATATACTATGTTGGTCGTCTAGTCTGCTATATTGATGGATATTACTCGGAATCCATTAACAGATTGTGATCCATCAGTATTCGTCAATTGTAGGATAACAATGTTTATTGTACGTCTAGCCTTCGCCTATTGAACGATCTGACCTACCCAGTCATGCGTTAAAAAAGATCTGTAACATTATTTAAACACGAACCAATTTAGTAAAAAAAAAAAAACAAAATAAAACGGTAATCACAGGCATTAAAATTTTCCCGTTTAACCGGGAATTGTGGAAATGTAGTAAGTGATGCAATCACTTTTTTGCAAACTTAACGACGACCTTTACAGCAAACACATTTTATTCAAAACTAAGTAAGTAAGATTTGTCACGTAAATTTGGAAATTTATGTGAATTCTTTTCGCTTCTCTGTTATCAGTTTTGTACAATTATCGGTTGGGTCTAGTCGATCCTGTTTAGGACCAAGCCCAAGGTCCATGGGCCGGGGCCCAGGTGGGCGCGGGCCAGGAGTTGGCCCAGGGGTTCCAGGCGGGCTGCAGCGCGGCGGCCGCGGCCGTGGCAGCGTGCTGCGCCGCGCCAGCCGCGCCGGCCGCACCTGAGCTGGAGAGCACTGAGAGCTTCACTGCTTCTAAGTCTGGGAAAGATAATACATACAATCACGTCTGTATTCCCAATGGGGTAGGCAGAGCGCACGGAATATGACATAGACAAAGCTACTTCTAGCATAGTTTTAGATTTAAGAACAGATGGAAGAGGTATAATAGTGACAGATTGCTGGCCAGTGGCCTAAATGATACCTAAACCTATTTCTTATTCGCCTCTTGCGCCATCCAAGAAAGAAATGGAGAGGTGTTATTCTAAACCCGACACAACACGGTAACGGTAGAGACATGTAAGTTTGCTAATGGTTTGCTAATTGCTTGTTATAGTGGTCGGCAATAAACTTGGCTAGATTTTGAGTAGGTGCGCGTATCTCTTTTACCTGGACAAATCGATGCGTGAACTTACACAATTTAAAATCGCGCGTAGAATATTAGCCAATGGCTGTTATAGATTTTCCCGCGCAAGGGCACTGCATTATGATTGGCTAAAACGTATTCAAGTAAGGGGCAGCGCAGACGACAGACTTTTAGTGCGATCGAGTCTGCGGCGCACAAAAAGTCTGCGTGGATTGTATGCATTGTGCGCCGGACTTTTTTCGCGTCGTGTGCGTTACTGCATATAATTCCATAGGTTCTATTTTCACAGACTAAAAAGTCCGTTGCGGATAGTCTGTCATCTGCGCAGGGCCTAATGCATTCTGCGCAGGTATGTACATTGATGTGACTTATATTTCTGGTGCTACTGTACTCACCAGCGTTCTGCAGCCTGGCAGCCTGGTTGTGCGCAGCGCGGTGGATAGCCCGCGCCGCAGCCGCCTCGCGGGCCGCGGCTACCTTCTGCGCGGCCGCGGCGCGCGCCTTGGCCCCGGCCAGCTGCGCTTGCGCGTGCACCGCCGCCTGCGCCGCCTCCAGTGCGTGGGCGCGCGCCAGACGGGCTGCCTCCTCGCTACAATTAGTAGTTGGTGTTCAAACTTCTAAATTCAAAGAAGTACTTACCCGAAACCATAGTGCATTGTGTATTGACAGTGATAAAGACCTCACTGATCAAGTCTGACTAATGATTATCAGCCTCATGTGGAACAAAAGCATGCGTCCAGCGTTTGCTTCGCGAGGCGGCTCAGTCAGAGAGCCTGGCTATTATGGGTGATGCGAGGAAAGTATAAAAGTATGCAGTTCTCTTGTCTCTTCTTAGAGCTTGTCCAGAAGGGGCGATTTCGTCGAGAAATATCTACGCGCGTAAATCGCGTGCACTCTGGATGCTTGTGGACGCGCTGCATAGGTGTCTTTGTGTCTCACTAACAATCAAGTCAAGACACAGTCACAGATATAAATCAAACTTATGATACCCTACTGTGTGTCAGGGGTTCAAAATAAGCAAGGTCCTACAAGCTGATACACTGCTGATTTTTTTATACGTAGCGCAAAACTCCTTAGATAGCGCTACAAGATGTGATTATTTATGTGTCATTCCCCACGGTAGCGTACGTCCACGTTCAACTCTTAAGCCGGGTACAGACTGCTGTAACGTAACATGCAATGTAACACGTGTTCGTGCGCGTAGTGTGCACATGGCGTCCACACAATGGGAATTCTGTTACATTGCATGATACATTGCGACAATGTGAACGGCAAATTCTTTATTTTCGTGTTACATTGCATGTTACGTTACAGCAGTCTGTACCCGGCTTTACATGCGGCACAGTTACCTTTTATGAGCTGCGTGTGCAGCAGCGGCCTCCTTGGCGCTGGCGATGCTCTGATGCTCGATGGCGGCATGCTTAGCTGCTGCGACTTGGTGCTGAGCGGCCATCACCGCGGCTGCAGCGGCTTTGGCCGCAGCCACGGCTCCTGCCACGTCCGTACTCGAGTCTGTAAATAATTCGATAGCGCAGAGATTCAAAGTAACGTCAAATAAAGCTAGTTAGAAGGTGTGAGTGTTTTAACTCTCTTCATTAGGGTCAGCGAAGACGACAGACTTTTTGTGCGATCGAGCCTGCAGCGCACAGAAAGTCTGCGTGGATTGTATGCAATGTGCGCCGGAGTTTTTGCGCGTTGTGTGCGTTACTGCATATAATTCCATAGATTCTATTTTCACAGACTAAAAAGTTCGTCGCGGATAGTCTGTCGTCTGCGCAGGGCCTTATTGGTGTAGGAAGAATCCAATAGACAGATCTCCAGGCAGATGTTATGCCTGGGGGACGACATCTGCTCCGAGAAAGTTGGAAGTTCTATTTATGCAGCTCCCCATGAACGGTCTCGCACAAAGTTGTCAGACTTCTACAAAATACGATGATGTCAGATAGCATTTATTTGTCTTACCGTGTGAAAGCAGTACAGGCCAGGCGTTGGCCGGAGCGTCCCAGCCCAGGCTTCTCTTGTCCGGCTGGCTGGCGGAGACAGCTATCAGCACGAAGGCGAGCACCTGTAGGTATAAATCAGATCATCCCTTATATTCAGTGCCGTAACTAGGGCGGTGCCAGCGGTGCCCAGGCACAGGGCGCAGACCCTGGAGAGGCGCTGAAAGCTCGCACCGTGCGCATAAAAGGCTAGTTACGGCACTGCTTAGGAACCAAATAACTAAATGTTCTTTTAAGGCGAGGTTCTACTAGATTTGTACCCCGCGCCCCTCTCGCGCAAAAGAAGGCGAAGGCGGGGTAGCGGGCGACGCGGCAGGTTGTCAATACGTTGGGCACGCGGTCAAGTTTTAGAATAAATATGAATTTAAAAAATAAACAACATCGATTGAAAACTATAATTTAGCAGATTCTCTGTAGTACTTAAAGATAAATATTTCCATATAAAAATTATGTAGAAATTAAAAAGAATAAAACCAAATAATGGGTTTTAGTTTTTATTTTTGCCTGTTTTCGAGAATTTATATGATCGAGGAAAGTACATCCTATCGTGTAACCAATTAGCACGTTTCTTAGGCAATATCTTTACGTATAACATATATTTTTTTCAAGACTGTCATTTAGCAGAAAGTATATAAAACATTAGATCTTGCAACCTTCAATTCCGTCTCCCTTGGAATACCTCGCCTTAAGAGCACGTTCTGTAACCGCACAAGTAAACTAAGTAAATTTTAAGCAATATCAACATATTTTTTGCAAGATAACTAAAAGGAAAACGAGGCGGGGGGTGGCTTTAATTGCTCATGAGAGAAAACTAAATCATAATAGTAACCTTACTTAAAAGTGTTAGGGTTAATGAAAACAAAATCACGATCACTTCCTGTGTTACGAAAATCACTTATAAGTACAGTTTTTTTAAAACGATTGCCCGATGGTAAATATGTAAATCCCATGTTGCTCTTGTTATTTGGAATTAATCGAGACACAACAAGATTCTTTAGACCCTTAGGTTTCTTCCCGTATCCACAGATTATACCTAGGTATGTTTTTAGTAAAAGCTTTTGATACTTACCATAACTTGGAAAGACATGATTTTTCGGTTGTTGTCCGTTAGTTACCTGAAGGTACTGTGATGTCCACCAGAGCCTTGCTGACTTTATATATCATTGAATGCGGAAGCGCCACAATGTAGAAAGGGATCGCTCCCGAGCCCCAATTATCCGTAGTTATGTTAGAACAATCTACTTTAATCGTAATAAAACACTTGAACGAAAGTAAACACTGCTCCGAGGTCTGTTATACCTCAGTCAGCTATAGATCTGATGTGCTTATAGTGTTAAATTAAAGTCTCCGGCATCTTACTTGGCAAAGTTTTTTAAGCAAGGAGGTAAGTAGGGGGAGTGGGGGCAGCTTGATACGGTTTTTTTGCTTTGCCGATAAAAAGAAGAGGCATAGAGCATCTGCAACAAAATTATTCTTCAAAGGTCTAGAATGTATCTGGGTACAAACGTACATTCACATTTGTCTGTAAAAATGCACTTAATTTTTTTTATGACTATTTTTCTGAGAAATGGGTTTCGCATCAAACTACCCCGTATACGGGGTGCATTCATACAGGCCAGGGGCACTTAGATTCACTTAAACATCTCCATACATTATTAACATAAATTTATTTAGAAACAAAGTAAAATGCATGTATTCCTTGGTTATAAACTTTGTTTATGAAATTCATTCTCATTTATAACAAATTAACTTCAAATCGATGTAGTAAAGTTGCTATCTTTATTTGCTGCCTTTCTTGTAGATAAAGTGCCATTAATCACATCAGAAATTGCAGATCCCTCGACAGTTTAATCTATAGACACTCTATCGGTCTTTTTTTTTTCTATGTGCGAACCATTTCCTGAAAGAAAAATAAAAACTTACCTACTCTCATACTGTTGATATAGTATCAATCTACCCCATTGACCTTCGTATCAATGTGCCCCAAAGCACTTTATAAAATTTAAATTATTATTAAATAAATACTGCAAGTAACTAAGACTAAAAAAAAAATTATATTGTTCTTTAGTGTATATACTTACTGCATAATTATGGACTCTTTCGAATAACAAAACAACACTGCCAAGTGATACACTTCATATAATTGACGAAATTTTAGTCTCAACCTAAAAAAACGTATCCGTACTTGTCGTCTGCGACACACCGACCGAGCGTCGGCGATATTCCGGCAGCTGATTGGGCCCGTTGGTGGTGTCTATGTGTGTGTGAATGAACAGTGCACGGTCGTTCGTTTAGTTTCTATGCTAGCCGTATCTATGTGCCCCGTGTATCAATGTACCCACTTTCCCCCTAAGTAGTTAAAGTTCGCGCATGAATAATATAACTCAATAATATGGCTGAATTTCGTTACAGAACGATACTTTTACAGTTGTACCTTTGGTTGTATCTCTAAAGAATAAAAAGGAATCTGTAAGCAATTCGTTTTCTGTTTGTCTGTCTACCATTCAGTTTGCCTCAAATAAAAAATCATCCGCTAAGTAATTTAGCAATGGGTTAGGGTTCAAGTATAATTTAAGATAAATTGAGTACCTACGGTGATACTATCAAGTTACCACGGTCATCATCCACTGCACTGCTAGACATAGATCACCCCACGATCACCCCGTCCAATCTTCAGTTGGTTAAATTACAGGAACCGCCTGTTTTGTACCTAGTACGTAACTTAATTTATCTATCTAAAACCTAGACGCAAAGATGAAAAAGTATCTAGGTATACATGTACTGAGTCTCTTTCAATGTGTAAAAATTTCCTCTGGCTAGATGTTAATTTTTGATGTTAAAAATTCGCACAAAGCTGGATAAATCCGCAAATACGGACTCGACGTATTTATGCTAATTAAATTATTATCGCCAGTTAAATTTTAGGTTAGAAAAGAAGTAAGTGGAAGAGATATAATAGCGACAGGTTGCTAGCCTGTCGCCCAAAGCATACCTACATGAACCTATTTCCTTAGTCGCCTCTTACGACACCTACAGAAGAAATGGAGAGGTGTTATTCTATCTCGCACGACACCACACAGGAATAGCGCTGGTAAACACATCCTCCAGTTTTACAAAATAGGTTTGTACTTATTAATTAGTGTTGGACGTATGGCTCCTCGAGCAGTGTCGTGGGGCCAATCGAATTCTGCAGCGCTATTGCCGAACGCTAACGCACCAAAAATCTACATCGTTTTTAATTTGACAAACTAGACAGTGTCAGTTTTCTCTGAAGTGTTTCGATTTCAAAGGTATTTTTGATTTCAACTGTCAAATTAAAAACGATGTAGATTTTTGGTGCGTTAGACAATAGCGCTGCCAGTGCGTAAAGTATCTATTTTTTTCTTCAATGGGCGAACTTTACCCCTACCAATTAAAATCTTAACGATTTTTGACCAATATTAAACCTACGGTCAGCGCTGACCGTCGGTCGAGCACTATTTCAAGCCTAAGAAAATCATACCTATCTACTTATAATAGGCCCACTTGCATTAACACTTTAAATCGCAGTTTTAGGTAGGTAGGTGGTAAGGTAACGGCACCAGTTATGGACGGTTTAAGCTGACAAGCACCAGTGATGGACACTTCATTCATAATTTAAAGACCATAGAGTTGTGAATTGATTGTTGTAAAACAAATGACTTTTCCTTAGCGGGTAGTAAATAAGAGTCATTGTCCATTACTGGTCCTTGTCCATTATAGGTGACTTTACCTTAGGTACTATTACTATCGATCTATTACTAAATTGAGTTAAGGCAATTTGCAAATGGACCTTAGTCTTAGTACCTATTACTAAGTAAAACTCTTTTGGTCCTCTTCCTCGACATCAAACTTGGCGAAACCTTCTTTCCTGGAAAAACCGATGCACGAACACTACAAAAAATATGGCTAAATTAAATGCCGGTAACTGTACCCTGTACTCAGATAGTAAAGTAAATATAATGTAAGTATTATATCTGGTTACCTCAAGTGAGAGGAGATAATTCGTCGCTAGGTGAGTATATCTCAAGATTTCGTTCGCTTATCGAGACCTAGTTCTTATCATTGTTTTAGATAGGTGCACAATCTCTTCTACCCAAGGAAGTTAGCTTCTACCTTTCTTAATCTTACGTCATGTCACGCCATTCCGGGCAAACCCCTAGATAGATATTTATAGATTATGTGGAGAAGTCTTCATAGAGACATCTCTCTCCAGGCGGATGTCATGCCTGGGGACAGAGTCCATAGAGAGTTTAGAAGTTGTATTTATGCAACCGATCTTTAAAACTTCGTGAGCGCGAAGAAGTTCTACTACTGGACGATAGGTGGCGCTAGAGTCTACCATAATGGTCATTGAGAAAAACTTTAAACAGTTCGGATGATCAAAATAATTTTAAACAAAAAAAACCGACTTCAAATTAGCAATATTTTGAAAGTATTCTGTTTACTATCTGGAAATCTGAAAGTATTCTGGTTAAAATCTTGACTTCATCAACAAATTACCGAAAACGCCGTAGGTACATCTCCATATAAAATTAGAAGAGTTCCCTCGATTTCTCCAAGATTCCATCATCAGATCCTGGTGTCGTGCCAATGAGACCAATTTCGAGTTATACCCTTTCGATTAAAAAAAATTTGAAAATCGGTCCACGGGTCTCCGAGTTATCGAGTAACATACACACAAAAAAAAATAGGTCGAATTGAGAACCTCCTCCTTTTTTTGAAGTCGGTTAATAAAATCAATGACTGTATACCTACACATTACGTAGTAGATCAGATTTAAGTGCACCGTTAATCTTTATTTTTCACAAAGCAGCAATGCTCGCGACTCCGTCTGCGTAGGATTGGTTTATGTCAATCACGCGGGGTCTATGTATTCTTTCGAGATAAAAAGTAGCCAAGTGTTAATTCAGGAGCCAGGATGTTAGATTCCTGCATACCAAATTTCATCAACATTGATCCAGCCCTTTGGGCATGAAGACACGTCGCGGGAGGCAGACGTCCAACAACGAACCAATAGCGCAATAAACGCGACCAATCATCATCATGCGAACAATCGCGATCGAGATGCACAGTAAAACAACTTCTGCGCACCTGTTAGTTTTGGCCAAGTTTCGAGCACTGTACACACATAAACAGCAATAATTACGGCGTGCAATGATTAGGGTCAATTCACACCGAGACGAGACGCGGCGCGACGATGCATGTGGTTTCGTGCTGCGCAGCGCGACGTCTCGAGGCGTAGCGCTGCCAACTCAAAATATACTTTATTTTCTACGCGATAAGGTTCACATTTCATTGTGAGAATTCAGGTCCGTCGCATCCACATGCATCGTCGCGCCGCGTCTCGTCGCGTCTCGTCTCGGTGTGAGTTGACCTTTAGGAGGTAGATACATAGTAAATACCCAACATAATATCAGTATTATCACTCATAGAAAGACAACATTTTAATTTTTATTCAGAATTTGTTAAATGGTAGACTAATTAGCTACTAGGTTTCTCTTTAGTGATAGAATTATGAAGTTTTACATAAATGCTGTAACAATTTCATCCTCTAATTACTTATGATTATTTGTGACTCTTGTATTATTGCAACAATTATAACAAGAAAAGGTAGGTAAGGTACCTAAGAAGATATAGGTATGTAGCGACCCTAGCGCCACCTATGGTCCAGTAGTAAAACTTCTTCAACAAACGTCGTCAAATGTCAAATCGTCAAATGTCAATTCCAACTTTCTCTCCGTGGACTTCAATCTGCAATCTACGATGATAATTATTAAACTATAGGTTCCTTCTTAGTAAAATATACAGCCGAATTTGAGAACATCTTCCGTTTTTTGAACTCAATTAAAACGAGAATTGTAATAATCAGTATAGTTCCCTACAGGCGCTGCGCAGACGACAGTGTTTTGTGCGATCGAGTCTGTGGAGCAATAAATTGTCTGAATGGCGCGGTGACAGTTTCCACG
>BHDV01003590.1:325966-351763 GCA_005406045.1 Adoxophyes honmai | reverse complement strand
TTCTTACAATATCCGCCCCGGGTGTCACCACGACACGCCACTGAATACAGCCTATAACATTATGAGATTTATGAGTGAAGAACATCACAAATAATAACAAAAACAGTGTTAATACAGTGTTTTTTATTACTCATTACAAAAAAACTATCTACAATGAACGTCCTACGTCAAAAAGATTATATCAATGGGAAGCATGAAACTGATTCTTATGTTTTGCCATCACAGTTTAGACATCAACTTCAATGAGCAAAAAAAATCTACATGAAAACAATGTAAATCTATTTATTTTGTAGTATTTAACGTAGCGCGGCCTGGAAAAGGGAATTGCCATTGGTGAATTGATACTTTGTCTTCCTGCCGCCCAATGCCCTATTTAAAGGACAAATGTAAATAAACTTTAAACATTAATGACACTTAAGTATCAAATTCATACGATCAAAATTTGACTCTGGACGGCAGGAGGATATAGTGAAATATGAGCTAATGTTAAAATGATATTGTTAGAAATGAAACTCGCCTATTATAGTTCTATTGTATTCTATTGGTTCAATTGACAAGTTGTTTACTATGAAGCTTGTATTAAAATGATATCAAACTGGAGAACGCCAGTTGATTCTTATTTATTTGTGAAATGAAAAATACTAGTTATTTTAAATAGCTCCAGGGAAGTGTAAATGTGACTAAATAAATACAATGCAAACAAATACGGAACCTAGGAATCAATTAATTAAAAACGGTAAGCCTTTCTCCGATTAATTTATTATTTGACGAGTTTCGTGTATTTTATTCAAGCCAAGTATGCAACATAGTATTTTTAAAATCGGTATACTTCTGTGCAGACTATGCTGAGTTGGCCTATAGTTTGTTGTTCATTTCTAATCATTGTTAAAATACCTATTATTCATTCGCTGTTCTCTGATCAGTGATGGGCAAAAAAATCGAATAACGAATTTAATTAACCTATTTAATTGGATTAACAATTAAAACAGACAATTAACTAATCACAGTGGTAAGAGCTTCGATTAGTTTAGTCGACGGCGACTAATTTTGTATCCTTAATTAGGTTGAATTTATCTTATATTAAAGAATTTTGTAAGTTAATATTCGAGTTCCGTTGACAGATAGCTGCTTCTAAATGAATGTTTAAACCATTTTAATTTACTATGAAACTACGGAGTTTCATTGTGAATTCAAACCATACCTTCTAAAATTTTATTCTAGTGCACCTTACAAGACAACTTAAGACATATTTTATACATAGAATTTTTATGTCTCGCATGTTGCAATTCTTAATATATAGGTTTAATCTTGAAATTTAGTTGATTAACATCCCGATTGACCAATAGTTAATCGAACACTCCGTCAACCAATTTAATCGTGATTATTTAATCGATAAATCCGATTATTAAAAATTAAATCTATGAATGCCCATCTCTGTTCTTGATGACAGTGATGACACATCATTCATACAGCACAAAGTAGCTATATAACTTTTTATTTTATTAGACTAGATTAGAATGTAAGGTCTGAGTTTCATTTCTAATAGTAACTATTGTTTCTTATGACAGTATAATAAAATGTTTCCCGAAAACTCGAACGACTCGATAGAACTCTGTTGAAAGGAGCTCATTCTGTCCTTGCATTTTTGACAAATATTGCAAACGTTGACTGCAACAGAGTTGTAGTGAGTCACAAACGTTCAAGGTATAAGTATTAAATTGTCATATTACTAATGTTGAAAATTATTGGATAACTCACGTTTAATAAATCGAGTTTGGCTCGACATGTTTCGGACTCATGGTAGTTTAATGTATAATGTTGCCATATTACTACATACGTCACACCTGTATTCTCAAATGGAAATGAAGTACTTACAATAACACGCAATTGTTTCTATCAACAGGACTATAATGAAAAATGAGGGTCCATTGGCGTTCTTCAAAGGCGGAGCTTGCAGGGCCATGGTGATTGCCCCGCTCTTCGGCATCGCCCAGGCCATCTACTACGTAGGACTCGCTGAGAAACTGTTCGGGCTTTAAACGGCAGCCTGCAACCGTAGTCTTGATTTAAGTTAGCGCCCTCTACAATCCCACTAGGATCGCAGGGCCGAGGAGATTAACAAACACCAAACTGCTATGTATAACATTTTCAAATATATTTGGAACTGAATCCACCAATACAATCGAGCGATGGCATTGATTTTTTAATTATAACAGGAGTTGGCATATTTAGATTAGACTACAGAGAAAGCCATTTTTCAATGCGATTTACCCTTTCAGCATTTCGGACCGCTGCTAAAATAGTGTTTTGCATTTTGTTTTATCGGCTTCATACCACGTGGTTCTTGTTCGACAAGGATAAGGCATTTGGTGGACAATGCAGAAGCAACATTATACCTTGACAAGTTCGTCTAGTCGGCCCTGTCACAGGACACTTTCGCTGCCCTTTTAAAGCTTTTTGTACAAGTGCGGCGAATTCTGAGTGAAACAGAGTTTTATGAACTAGGCATTGGTATAGTTCTCATTGTCGCTACGTGCTGGAAAGTAATTCTTGAGATAATATAGCTTCTGAATCGAAAGGTGGGAACACTAAGTCGATTTGCATTTTCGTTGCGGTTTCCGTGGGCAGCAGCCGAGCAAGCAAGCAAGCAGCAAACAAGCAGTGAAGCAAGGATAATACCTAATTCGTGCTTCGAAATGCGATAGAAAGGGTTAATCAAAGAAATTGTCGTATCGTGAATTTTCAGTTCATGTGGTTGCAGATAAAAAAACAGTGCCTGGCGCTCTGTTGTTATACGATGTGAGCCGCTAGAATGGATTTCTAAAAGTCCTTTGCGGTGAAATTTTTAATCGTATACTGCGTCAAACTGGAAGCTGGTACTACTTGTACGTCGGGTATGCCTACTTCATAATATCGAAAAACAGTGAAATATGTACATTTTTTCAATTCTCCACTAATCCAATTTGACACCGAAGATTATTCATTCTGAAAGTTATTTATACATACATACATGCATATTTTCACTCCTGTATTCTGTTAAAAATCCAGTGCCACGTTTAGCAAATTCAGGGTAACCAGATGGTTAAACGTGATAATTGCGGTGACAGGTTAGGGAAAGTTATTTATGTATTTATTTAATAATATTTGTTATTTATTTCTAACATGTTAAATTATTTTAGTTATAAATGTGAAGGCGATCTCCGGATTCTTGTTTAGCAAAGAAGGATATATAACTATATCACTGCGATTTATCAACTAACAAACCCTTTGCTTTATCCAACGGAAGAAATTATAATGCATTTTATATCTTTGTTTTATTTTTACATATCAGATATTTATAGAGGATGTAAACAAATCCGTTGAAAACCCCGCCGTTTTCATTTCTTGGTCCAAAATATAAAAAACTTGTCTATGAAATGTCGCGATCACTGCTGAAAAAAAAGAAAGTGAAGGAATCCTATTTCTATCAATCTTCTGTTTTGCATCGGGGATTGGAAAGTTGATTTTAGCAAAATATTTTATATATTTCGTTTTAGGAATCACTGTTACGCTTATAGCTCAAGCTGTTATACTTAAGTTACTGTTTATATACCTAGAGCAATTCAACGTGATATTACATTATTTAATTTTTACAATAGCCTCGTTATTTGGTTTAAGATAAGGGCATGTTAATGAAATTTTTACTGTGTATCTGTGTTTAATAATAATATTCTCCCATAATGTAAACATAGAAATAACGTGAATAACAAAACTGTTTTTTTATTGTATTTTTAGTTAAATAAGTTTAAGCATACTGCTGCTTCTTAAATAATTTTACGTATATGGTGATCAATTAAAATTGTAGCAGATCAAAAGTATCACAACCTCTTCAATAGACATCCGTATAAACTATCACATATTTATGCGTCTATATGAATTGTTGGTGTGTAATCAATTACGATGACAATAATACCACGTATGTAAATTAGTTAGCGTTATTATTAACTACTAGCGGCACAAGAGCCCGAATTTTAAGTACATAAATGGACGTAGTTTAGGTAAAAGGATCCAACCCACAAGTCACTCGTAATTGAAGTGACATAAGTCACATACATTTTTGACGCCTATAGATCATTTTACTTCGAAGGGTTATGCAAGTTGGATCCTTTCTGCTAAACTACGTCCAAATATATGTATGTCAATTGAACGATCTAAGAGATTGTATCTACAAATTTAAATTTATCGCCTACTGATAAGATATTAATGTAATGTGATATACCACTGCCGAATTGCCGATACACCAAACCTTGACTATGCTATAGACCGATAGGTACTTAAAAGATGGTAAACAATCTTGACATGTCTTTTTATTGAAATACACAGTCTAAAAATGAAAATCGTTACAATATACAATTCAATTATGAAAGTAAATGATTTTTTCATACCTAAATTGTAAAATGTAAAGATTTTGATTTATAAAGTGTATGTTTAAATAAAAAGACACGTCAAGATTGTTTACCATCTTTTAAGTACCTATCGGTCTCTAGCATAGTCATTGTAGAACCTTGTCGTAGTCAATTTGAATTGAAATTTGGTTCGAGTTCTTTGGAATTGTACAAAAATCTGCCAATATGAAATAAACAAATATGTATCCTTACTATCCGTACTTCCCTACTTAATATTATAAATGCGAAAGTAACTCTGTCTATCTGTCTGTCTGTTACGCTTTCCCGCTTAAACCTCTCAACCGATTTCGATGAAATTTGGCACAGACAATCTTTAGACCCTGAGAAAGGACATAGGCTACCTTTTATTGCGAAAAAAAGTTATCTATACCTTAACTGTTTAGGTAGTTAAAACAATGTACCAATGTAATCTTGACATGTCTTTTTGTTGAAATACACAGTCTAAAAATGAAAATCGTTACACTATAGGTACAATTCAATTATGAAACTAAATTATTTTTCCATACCTAAATTGTAAAATGTAAAGATTTATAAAGTGTACGTTTAAATAAAAAGACACGTCAAGATTGTTTATATTGTTTTAACTACCTAAACAAACAAAGTATAATGCCCAAAATAACTATTCCACGCGGACGAAGTCGCGGGCACAGTTAGTATGAAATAAGCTCGTTGCGTATATACTCGCATACAGTTTGAAATTATTAAGATATTATTACTGTCATAAACAATACTGTAACTATGGTTAAATATATATTGTTATTATAATATTAAATTGATGTTGTAATATTACTTTGCTTGCTGCTTCCATCTCTTATTTATATCGATGTGGTATTTACTCTTTTTGGACAATAACTTGCCAATGTTTTATTAATCAATACAGTTGTCTTAAATGCTCTACAATAAGATATATGTATCAATGTCATGTCAATTAACTAAAAAAACAATTTTAAGCCATTTTGAGTGTTCGTCACAGAGGTTACAAGTACGTATTCTATTATTAGATAATGAAATTAAATAATGTTACAAGTCCATTTATATTCATTCACTACCATTAATCAGATTGAAAAGACAGAGCCACTAAAAAGCTTATTCTTCCATGACCAGCGCCAGTAGAATTTTCATATAGCTATTAAAAGTTGTATGACATTTAACTGAGTGTGTTTTAACATTAAGCCAGATAGAAAATTAGTGAAATTCGACGTGCTTCATTTAGAAACAGATGTTATTAAATAAACAACGTTTATGGTTATATGCTGAGTTTTCATTGTAGCTAGTTATAATCTGGTATGATAAATAAGGGATCCCCTTGGAATGCATAATTTTATTTAGACTTATTGTTTCGCATAATTGATTTGGCATAATTGATTTTGGCATAACAGTACTTTCGCATAATAATACTTTGGCCTAATACTTTTTTGGCGTACTACGCTAATAGCATAATTTCATTTGGACTAATTTGTATTGGCCGAATACACATTACGCATACTATTGTTTGGGCTAATAATTATTTGGTATAAATGTCTTTATGCATAATTTAAAAACTCAGTTTCGTTGTTACCATGTATTTACTATTATTAGGTTAGTATGAAATCCAGGCGCGAAGCGCCTAAACATTGCGGAATAGTTCCCGGACCATCATCGATATTGATTTAGTTCCTAAATAATACATAATTTTGCATACCATTGGTATGAATAGCAACAATTACTACGAGCCATTGTCACAAAACTTTACTATTTTTTGGCATAATACTGTTATGCAATTTGATATGATGCCATTTGATTATTATGCCTATTTATGCTTATGCTTATAGACATTAGTCTTGATGACAATTATGCTTCCTGTATTTATGCTTTTTAATGTTATGCGTTAAAAAATATGCATAATGATGATTATGCAAAAAACAATTTCGGCGAAAAGTGTTATGCGAAACAATATTAGTCTAAAAAACTTTATGCCTTCCAATAGAGAACCGATAAATAATTTTAAACAAAAAAAAGGGACTTCAAATTAGCAGTATTGTGAAAGTATTTATGTTTATTGAATGTAAATTCTTGACTTCATCAACAAATTACAGAAAACGCCGTACATGTCCCTATAACATTTGAAGAGTTCCAACGATTTCTCCAAGATGCCATCATCAGACCCTGATATCGTGCCAATGGGACCAATTTCGAGTTATACCCTTTCGATTAAAAAATAATAATTTGAAAATCGGTTCACGGGTCTCCGAGATATCGAAAGGACACGGCGCACCAGAGCCACCCGGCACCCGACCCTCACCGCCTCGCCGCGCGGCGTCCGCGCGCCGTCAACGAGCAGACCTCGCGCGGTCAACGAACAATGTTGCCAACTTAGTGGATTTTCCACTAGATTTGTTAGTTTAGGTAGACATGTGCTTTAACGGGAAAATTATTAGTTTTAGTAGCTAGTTAATTTTTAGTGGAATAGATACTTCCAGTTAGTGGTAAGTTAAGAATTTAACCACTAACACAACATATAAAATGCTGAAGTAACTTATAAAGTGAGCTTAGCACATGAAGGCACATGTTGTAATAACTACATAATACCTAATTCAGTAATATAAAAAATTGGCACTAAATATTTTTTGATCCAGTCATTAGAAACGAATTAAAGGGGTTACCTGGAAAGTTTTCCGGGAGTTTTGAAAATTGGTGAATTTATAGATTTTGATGTGTTCTTTCCGAATTTCAACTTTGCCACTTCGTATATTTACGGCTAGCGCCGCCATATTGGAGAAATGGCGCGTAAAAACAGTTTTTTGACAATATCTCTTGCCTGACTCGTTTTACGATAAAACAGTATATTACAAAATAAAACTGGAGGCAATTGCCTACAATTTATGTCTTAGTGTTTATTTAATAAAGTAAATAGTTTTGGCGTACGAGCGCCACAAAGTACACTTCGCAAATTGTGTTGGTAAGCGCATAACTCAACAACGCCTGGACCAATTTGGCCAATTCTTTTTTTTAAATGTTTGTTGAAGTTCAGGGAAATTTTATACGTTGAGAAAGTATTAAAAATATCGAAAATATTGTTATCCTATACAAACTTTATCGACTCGAAAAAACAGTAAGCACCGTAGGATTTCAGACATCTTACGCGTTTTTGGTAAAATGGTCTCTACTTTAGCTCAAAAAAGACGCAAGCGCCGCAAAATTTCATACGTCTCACGCTTTTTGGCGAGCAAAATAGAAGTACCAATTTCGTTCATTATACGAGCACTGAAGTCGGTAAAGCGATAGTTTCTTACATATTGTTAATGAATTAGCCCTTAGATATTTATAACTCCATAAGATACGGCTGTCAAAACCTCTATTGAATGACAAAAGACAAGCTGAGTTTTTAGTTCAGTAGTGTTGGAGTATATTTTGTGGCGCTCGTACGCCAAAACTAATGACTTTATGAAATTAACACTGAGACATAAATTGTAGGAAATTGCCTCTAGTTTTATTTTGTAGTATCTGTTTTATTGTAAAATGAGTCAGACAGGAGATATTATCAAAAAACTGATTTTACGCGCCATTTTTCCAATATGGCGGCGTTAGCGGCAAAGATACGAGGTGGCAAAGTAGAAATTCAGAAAGAGCACATTAAAATCTACAATATTATCAGTTTTCAAAACTCCCGGAAAACTTTCCAGGCAAAACTACCCAAAGACCACACTGTTTGTGACCTAGCATAAACTTAACTTTAATTACTTTTCAGACCTAAGATTATTTTATATTTATGGTTTCCTTTTCTGTATGAATTTTATGAAATAAATTTGAATTTGATTTGACTCTTACGACTTCCACGTGACTAAAGGGTCAGGTTCAGTACGTCTAGTGTGTTCATTTCGATGGTGCAGTCGTTAACGAATTCGTTTGCGAGTTATCGCAAAATTGTATGGAAAGCGAGACAGCGCCGCCAACGGAACGTTTGCACAACTGCCACGGTCGACAAGTCTCCATACATTCCGCGACAACTCGCAAACGAATTCGTTAACGACTGCACCATCGAATTGACCACACTAGACGCTCTGGTACTATTCTAACCCGGCACCACACAAAAATTTCTGACTGACTAAGTGACGTATTAGATAAAAATCCATTGATAAAAAACCACAAAAAAACACCAGCCACTAAATGAAATATTATACCGCTAAATGGAGTGCCAAAATAACTAATTTTGTCGTAATTAATCCACTAAGTTAGTAACACTGGTTGGTGGAGACCGCTCGCGGGCGGCGCGCGGGCCACTCGACTCGCCGGCGGCGCGCGGACGCCTCGTGATCGAGGCGATCCGTTGACGTTCGGAGTTGATGTAGTGAGCGTATGCCCATACAAGTTCATATAAAGAATACTAACCGCACAAGGCGAGGGGGTGGTGGTCGGGTACCGACTTCAAAAAAAGGAGGAGGTTCTCAATTCGACTTTTTTTTTCTTATGACAGTATAATGCATGATTTGCACCAAACGGCCGGAATCGGAAAGAATTTTATGGTCTTTATTAAACGATACTGAACCTTACGGTCACTGTGTTTAAGTCTACATTACCAAGCAGCGTACAAAAGCTAGGTGACGTAGGTACGTCGCCCGCGACCACGGAATACAAAAATAAGGTAATGTAGACTTAAACACAGTGACCGTAAGGTTCAGTATCGTTTAAAGACCATAAAATTCTTTCCGATTCCGGCCGTTTGGTGGAAATCATGCATAATAAAATGTTACTCGAAAACGCGAACGACTCGATAGAACTCTGTTGAATGGAGCTCATTCTGTCCTTACATTTTTTTTGACAAATATTGCAAACGCTGACTGCAACAGAGTTTTAGAGAGTCACAAACGTTCAAGATATAAGTATTAAATTGTCATATTACACATACGTCACCTGTATTCTCAAATGAAAATGAACAACTACAGGGTGTCCGGTGGCAGAATTAGGATTTAAATTTCGAATTTTTCTAACACCGTTGAGGGGAGAGGCGGGCGGGGAGTCGCATTCGATTCGTCATTCGTGCAGGTTATTTAGGCACCAAGTCGCAGTAGACGGGAGAACAACGTGCGTTTGCAATCGAAGCGTATTTTAAAGCTAAATGATGTGCTTTTGCTCGTCGATGATTTTGTTCGCACTACAGTTAGGGAATGCAATCCCGATCCCGCGAGATCTCGATCTCGCGAGATCTCGTGTAATTTTTCGGGATCAATCCCGACGCGTCATATGACGAGATCCCGTTCGAGATTGACGGGATTGGGCGGCAATGGTCAGCGACGCTACACACGTCCACTCGACTCGGCGTGCAAAATAAATCGCTTCAAGAGGAATTAGAAGAATCTCTGCGAGCGTCTAAAAGTCCTTTTTCACGTATATCCACGTCCACGAGCTTAGACAAATTAGAGTCTACCATAAAAAAAGAAATGGATTTATTTGAGTGTGGAGGAACAAGGGGGCAATTTTTGCAGTTTGCATATAATTGCTTCGCCACGCAGTTGCCAACCAGTGTTGAGTCAGAGAGGGCATTCTCAGCAGCGGGGTACATTGCAACGGGCATTAGATACTGCTTAGCAGATGAAACTATTAATTTACCCTTTGTTTTTTAAGGAGTTATTTTCAAAATCACTCATAGTGCAGGTAACTACTTCCTAATTCTCTTAAAATATGCTTATTGTTTCCCGTGTGGTGCCGGGTTCCCGTGTGGTACCGGTTTAGAATAGCACCACCCCCTTTCTTCCCGTGGGTGTCGTAAGCGTCGACTCTGGGAAAGGGTTAGTGTATTGTGGGCGGCGGGCTAGCAACCAGTCACTGCAATATCACGTTTAAACATCTGATTACCCAGAAATTGCTAAACGTGGCACTGGATTTTTGAATTCATGTGGTATGCCTACCCCTCTTGGGAATAGAGGCGTGAGAATATGTATGTATGTATGTATGTTTTCATTACCTAATTTACCTATGTTAATTTCCTTAAAACTTGATAATTATTTAGTTGGTAAGATTAAAGAATAGAGTTCTTTATTTTCTTTCGAGTAATATGTTATTTTAGTTAACCTCACTATCACAAACAAGCAGTTATTAGCTTTTGAGTCATCCGAATTTAGTTTTTTTTTTCATACTAGACGAGATCTCGAAAATTCCGAGATCTCGCGAGATTGGCATTTCTAATCCCGCGAGATCTCGAATTTCCAATCTCGAGTCGAGATTGCATTCCCTAACTACAGTATTCGAGGATTACGTGATGTGCCAAGCAAAGATTTGATTCGATTGTGGGTGTGGAGGTTCAGGACAACAAGTTCAGCAGCAAACAGTCCACGGCCGGGACTCGGCCAACGTCGAGGACTGATGACAACATCGAACTTGTCACGAACAGTTTTCGCGATAATCCACATCAGTCAGTGCATAAAAGGGCGGCTGCTCTAGAGCTTCCAAAAACGATTGTGTACGAATGTTTTTAAAAGGATCTTAAATTACACCTATTTAAAAGGGTCATTCCACGACCAAGGCAGTTTTGCGTGACACTCCGAGGCATAATTTCATTTTATGTTAATGTGTGTTTTTATGAGTAAATCGAATAATGCTTCACATCTCAAACGTTTTGCAAAAAGAGGCATCACTTTGAACCTTTTAATTATCGAGATAATTAAATTTTCTTTTTTCATATAATTCGGTAATCACCCAAGCAAACAATATTGGCATAAAATCATGTTTATTGATAGATATCACTAGACTTTTTATGCTATACATTTATAGCCTTGAATTATAAACATCTTAAGTAATAGTATAATAATTTTAATTAATGATAACCATTGATAAAAAAAAGAAACGTGAAATTAATATTTTTTTATTAGGTATATTTTTTTTTGTGTTGCACAGAGTAATATTCTCAATCAAGGGAAGCATTATTTAAAACTTATATATTTTACAGTGATAACTCAATAAATGACCAATATAGTTATTACCACGTCTATAAAACCGCGGAGATCACTCAAATTACGGTAATCACCGTCGCGGTAATCACGTGAGCAATTTAGTTTTTAATTAATTACTTCGAAACGGTTATTGATAAAAACTCAATATTTTTTGTGTAAGTAGTTATAACACTGTTTAATATGTCAAAATAATCTGAGTTAAATATATTAACAGAACATGCGAGAAAAAAATAATATGGTAATCACTTTTAACTGTGACAAAAAATTCGTGTTGTTTTCTTTCCTTCGTGATTCGGTAACGACACAATAAATCACAGATTCATACTGTTTAGCCATCGCGGCGTGACAGACTCTTTCTAGGAACGTATCGAGGATGTCTCTCGGAGTATGCGTTTGAGCAGTACGACGCGTTTTATGGCCGAATTTGGTCAAGACGCAAAACTCGGGACACTTTTTAAAAATGGCTTTAAAAATAAACCAATGTAAAAATAATTATTTAGGCAATAGGATTTAATTTATCATGTAATTGGCTTGCTGTGAACAACAAAAACTTACAGTTTCCGCGTTTAGGTTTCGAAGTATATGTCATCAACTAACAAATTTTGGAGGTGGGACAAGGCGAAAATGTAGACTCCACTGACTTTCGATTTTTGTTTCGCGCATTTAATAACAAGAATATACTATTGTTAGACTTATTTTGAGCAGAATAAAGTGTGAATTACGTAAGATATTTTTTTTATAAGGTTATCTGTTAGAATTTGGATTTCACAGGCACTTGAACTTGAGAACACGAAAAATCGTACGGCTGGAGAACGGCCCAAAAATCGTATTGCGCAAGCGCTTAATCCCAATGATTACAACATGTGTAAAATTTTCTGCGAGACAATACAGCAACGATTTAGTACAGTGAACATACTCTTTTGGAGTAACGAAGCCCACTTTCATTAAAATGGATGTGTTAACAAGCAGAATTGCCAGTATTAGTCGTGTAAAGGAGGGAATCCATGTTTAAAACACCAGCACCCACTTCACAGTCCCAAAGCGACGGTTTCGTGTGCATTGTAAGGGAGTGGAATAATCGGACCCTATTTTTTTGAAAATTATCGAGCACAAGCCATTATGGTGAACGGTGTTCCTTATTATATCATGCTCAATGATTGCTTTCTGCCAACAATAAAAGGACAACTTGCCTACAGTTCAGACACATGGTTCCAGCAAGACAGCGCCACGCTTCACACTGCTAGAGAGGCCATGACGCTTCTTCGTGAATTCTTCCCTAAAAAATTGGTTAGCAGTTTTGGTGCCATCCCCTGGCCACCCAGGTTACCGGATCTCACCCTTCTTGCCTTTTTTCTGTGGGAGTACCACAATAGTAAAGTTTAAAACACAAGTCGAGCGACTATCGCAACACTAAAAGAAGGTATCGGTCGCCAGATTAATGTCATCCCGAAGTCACTCCTCCAGCGAGTGGCGCAGAAATCGCAGAATGCTGAGGGCGGATTTCGAGAGTGTGTTTGACGTGACAGTCAACATTTAGACAAATTTTAAAGAAATAAAACCCGCACTTCTCTTCATTGTAACGGTTATTGCAATAAATTTGTATCCTCTGTAGTTTTTTTTAATTTAAATTTGAAATCCTAATTCTGCCACCGGACACACTTTACTTAAAATAACATGCAATTCTTTCTATCAACAGGACTATATTGAAAAATGAGGGTCCAACGGCGTTCTTTAAAGGCGGGGCTTGCAGGGTCATGGTGATCGCCCCGCTCTTCGGCATCGCCCAGGCCATCTACTACGTAGGACTCGCTGAGAAACTGTTCGGGCTTTAAACGGCAGCCCGCGGCCGTAGTCTTGATTTAAGTAAGCGCCCTCTACAATTCCACTAGGATCTCAGGGCAGAAAAAGAGATCAACAAACACCAAACTGCTATGCATATTTGAAATCCATTTGGAACTGAATGAATCCACCAATACCATCGATCGATTGCGTTGATTGTTTAATTACTATGAGAGTAGATTGTTGTATATGTCAGCGGCCGATCGTAGAATCCGGAAGATCACGAAATTCCTAGGCATATCATGAAACGCCGCCATTTCATGATTTGGCTGAACGACATCCGCCATATCGTTCAAAGCTCACCATTTAGAGCCATAGCACACGGCGTATTTAAAACGCGCAGTCGACGCGCCGAAGACGCGCGTATACGCGCTTCAAACGCGATTTGAACGCAACCTTCTAACCAGAGCCATAGCACACGGCGTATTTAAAACGCGCAGTCGACGCGCCGAAGACGCGCGTTCTTAATACGCGCGTCGTGCGCGCGTATAAAATACGCCGTGTGCTATGGCCCTTAACGATTCAGCACTGACCGTCGGTCGAGCACTATTTCAAGCCTAAGAATCTACATCGGTTTCAAATTGACAGTTGAAATCAAATCTCGCTTTGATATTTAAACATTTTGTTTGCATTTTTCGCCCGTGTGGTGCCGGGTTAGAATAGCACCTCCCCCTTTCTTCCCGTGGGTGTCGTAAGAGTCGACTCTGGGAAAGGGTTAGTGTATTGTGGGCGATGGGCTAGCAACCTGTCACTGCAATATCACGTTTAACCATCTGGTTACCCTGAATTAGCTAAACGTGGCACTGGATTTTTTGAATTCATGTGCTCTGCCTACCCCTCATGGGAAAACAGGCGTGAGAATATGTATGTATGTGTACATTTTGTATCACGTAACATCATTGCAACCAAAGCCCATATTTGAATTCTAACATGTAAATCAAATTAAACGAATGATTTACTAAAAAATGCTCTCACAATCGTAGTCCAGTGTTTTTCACGAAAGCACTTAACGACGTTTGAGATGTAGAACACTTTCGTCCGTGAAATCGATGTTGATTTTAGTGCGTTAGACATTAGCCCTGCCGAAGTCGAATCTAGCTTCAGTTTTGCTAAAGTTAGATCAATATTGATTGCCTTGTGATTTTAGGATATTTTCTTCCGAACAGCAATACCATAGCAATAACTAGAATTTATGCAAAGTGCCATTCTCATTCCACTGGCATGGTGTAAAAAATAAAAAATCGGTTGTATCTTTATGAATTTCCGCTCGTTCCCTAAATATCAGAATTGCTAAATACTAGATTGCCGACATACTTACCTGCTTATCAAAATATCAGAATCCCGGAATACCAGATTTTCTTTATTCTATGTTCTTTTTTATATCAAAGCAAGCAGCCTTTGCAAGCCTGGTGTTTTCATTATCTGGTATTAGAGGAATTCGGTTTTAAATGGAACATATATTGAGAACATAGTACTTTACAAAACTGTTATAAAAACGAACTTAGCATAAAGAAAATCTGGTATTCAGGGAATCTGATATTGTGATAAGCAGGTATGTCGGCAATCTAGTATTTTGCATACATACATACATACATATTCTCACGCCAGTATTCCCAAGAGGGTAGGCAGAGCACATGAATGCAAAAATCCAGTGCCACGTTTGGCAGTTTGAGGGTAACTAGATAGTCAAACGTGATAATTGATAATGCAGTGACAGGTTGCTAGCCCATTGCCCACAATACACTTCACTAACCCTTTCCCAGAGTCTCCTCTTACGACACCCACGGGACGAAAGGGGGAGGTGCTATTCTTACCCGGCATCACACGGGAAAGTATTTTGCAATTCTGATATTTAGGGAATGAGCGTAAATTTCGACGCATGTTTAAACAAATCCACAGAAACACACATTGTTCAATAAATATTCTTCTATACCTACTCAACGGCAAAATTGGATAATTGGCCCACCTAATTTATATGTTTTGTTTGCCTATCTTAAAGGCCTCGGTCAAACCTCACTTTCTAAATTAGGTACTAAAAAAAAGTAGCAGGCGGATAAGTTTGTAGCTGAATGTATATTGAACAAATTTCATATTTACCTAATCAACAGCCGCGAACTAACTGCCCGAGCCGCCTCGCGAGCAAGCGCATGAGGCATGCTTTTGTTCCACATAAGGCTCATAATCGCATCAGAAATGGCTGCCTCGCGAGGCGGCTCGGTCAGTGAGGACCCGGCTAATCAAGATAAATGACGCCAGCGGAATGACAATTCTCGAAAACTACCAAGATACTGTTTACGAGGCATATTTTTGCGCAATTAGGTCTGTGTTGGCGAAAGAAGGGACAGCGGCATTCTTCAAATGAGGCGCGTGTCGTGTGATGGTCATCGCACTGCTCTTCGGCATCGCGCAGACCATCTACTACATCGGGCTCGCTGAAAAACTCTTCGGGATTTGAAGTAAGGTTTAGGGCGCAGTATTTATTGAGCAAAGAGTCTGTTAAAATCTAGCGAAGAAAAGAGATTTCTATCATAAACGAGTCGTTTTCAAAAAAGACGTATGTAGTTAAGGTCTTTAATTAAAACTAAAAGTCCTCTGTGTTACGATGGTTACTACACATTTTGTATTGGTGATTTTTGTAACACAGGAACCGATCACGATTTCGTTTTTATTAAGTATTAATTTAGATACCTACGTGTTTTTTAAAAACGACTCGAATATTTTAGTAAAAAAACTCAATTTGTTCTGTCATTTACGTCCGTAACAATCAGTTGAGTAGATGCGTGTTTAACTGAAGATTCTTGTTGATAGATATATTATGTATTCTTTAAGTTATTTTTTGTTATTTTTGAAGTACCTATTTAAATGTGTGTGAAGGTCGCAATCTCAACTGGGAACTACAGCCCAGGTCCTCTCATAACGAGAGGAGGCCTGTGCCCATCAGTGGGACGTACTTATTCGGCTGAATTGTTATTATTATACTGTTTTTTTTTTTGTCAATACAATAACATGTGCGTGGGGAGAATTACATTAAATAAATAAAAAAATGTTTTTTTTACACGATGTTCTTTTTATTTTTTTAAAATGATTCTTTCGATTAACCGCTCTCACTGAAGCAAAAATCAAGAAGCAATGCAATAATGCGAAGTAAAAAAACAGGTATCTATAGTCAGATATACATGCTCTCAGGCAATGTTTGCGATATGCGCGCGAAACGCGAATCAGCTGTAAACGAAGCGTTACTGAGCGTCTAGCTAGTGTAATGAAGTCAGCCAAGAACGCGTCGTTTCGTTTACGTATTAACGCGAATAATTGTATGGAAACTGTGACAGCGCCTCCAAGCGTCACGTTTGCACAACTGCCGCGGTCGACACATGGCAGTTGTGCAAAGTTTCCATACAATTTTGCAATAACTCGCAAACGAAATCTTTAACGACTGCGTAGTCGTTTTGAACGCACTAGACGTACAGAAATCCCCGGAACGGAAACGTAATCACACTTATTACAACCGACTGTAGTCATATAAACATCTCGTTTTATCCTCTTGAGAACTAAATCCTGTGGTTCCGAGCAGCGATTTAGGGTCATTCGGTAACTTAATTACTTACATACGTAGTTTAAGAAAAACATCGTACGGATAGTAGATAAAGATAAACCACAGTAAAAATTGTAAAGGAATTTTAATGAATAGTGAGGTGTTCGAACCAATATAAATAAGAAAGGAAACTTGAGTAAAGCCAATTCTATATTTTTTTAAGCAATGAGACGCTATTCTTTCACACGCCTTATTATGACACGAAAAAAAACATACATACAATCACGTCTATGCTCCCAAACGGGGTAGGCAGAGCACACGAAACGTGACATTGAGAATACCAGGACTATGTCACATTTCTTTACCACTTCCCACTTCTAGTACAATTTTAAAATTAAAAACAGATGGAACAAGTGGCTAGAAGTGGCTGCACAGCGTATGAGCGTAGTGTATAGTCATAATTAGAGATCGGATTATATGCATTATCAAAATGCCAAAATACCTACATATGCATGCAAATATGCACTAAAAAAGGGCGAAATATGCACTAACATATGCACAATCAGGGCGAAATATGTACTAAAATATGCACATTTCACAGTCAAAAAACAGTTAAATAATATACTTTTCTATCTTTTCTACAGCAAACTTGTGACTGCGAATTTAAAATTTGGCGCCATCTCTGCAGAAACCTTCAGGCAAAGATTGTCCGGTGCCATTGATAAATGCGTCAATTTTCTTGATGGCCTCCAAACCAGAGATTTTACACAAAATGCATTTAATTTACCACAAACCTTTTGCGATAGCGAACTTGGAAGGGCGTTACTCTACGTAAAACAACATGCTAAACACGCAAATATGCACTATCAAAGAAAAAGTCTCAAAATATGCACTATCAGTGAAAAAGTGCCAAAATATGCATTTGCATATGCAAACATGCAAATGCATATAATCCGATGTCTAGTCATAATCATGGTTTTGTATATTTCACGTTTCGTGTGCTCTGCCTACCCCATTTGAGAACCCAGGCAGGCGTGATTGTCCTGTATGTATAAAACAAGTAGGTACATACCATAGTGACAGGTGGCTAGTGGCTAGTATGTCGCCTAAAGCATACCCTAACCTATATATCTTAGTCACCTCTTACAACATCCACGGAAACAATCGGGAGGAGATATTCTAACTCGACACCGTACAGGACTGGATTTCATTATATTTTTCATTTCCCGCTTACGAATACCAAGAGTTCCTGAACGAAAGAAGCGCCATCTGTGTAGCTTTATAAAAAATACTCGCTCATGTTTAGTTATAAATAGTACTGCTACTAGCCGATAGATGGCGTATATGAAAATAGTGCTGTAACCGGTATTAACCTATTCGGTCGCTTGATTTATCTAAATGGCAACACCAGTTGCCAAAACGTCAACGAAGGCGACGCCATCACAGATAAAAAATACAGTGACTGATGCCATGTAAGATAATAGTCTATTTGTATTTTTGCTATTTCACATAAACTGGACTTCTACGAAGAAGAGTTGTTGAATTGTTGTAATAAGGAATAAGTGTTTTCGCCCAACGCATACGTAAAAGTTACAAACATGGCTACCATAGGCCCCAAGAAAGACGGTGGGCCGAATGTTGAATTTTTCCAGTCGCCGGAATCTTTGGCACAATTCGATCAAATTCGTGTTTGGCTGCAGAAAAATTGCAAAAAGGTACGTTTATTACACATCCCCAATTGTTTTACTTAATTTTGTTTCAATTCATTACGTACCGCTTTTGATACCAAACAGTTATTTGGCTTGAATAAAAGCTAACCCCTAAACAAACTACTGCTTCTTAGTAGTAAAATTTTATAGACCGTTTTGTTGACGGCTCCTCTTGTATTTTACAAGCTAATATATATAATGGGCTAAAATGAAGACTGGAATTAGTCATAATAACATATTATTCTTTGTTTTTAGCATGTTCAAACTGACCCACCTACTAAGGAGGGCTTAGCTCAACTTGTTGTCACGCTCATTCAATATCAGGAGAATAAACTGGGGAAAAATGCCACGGATCCACCCTTCTTAAGGCTTCCGGTAAGTGTTTTTACATATTGATTCTTGATGCAAGGATTGAAGTGAGAAATTATGTGTAAGGATTTAAATATGACATTCTGTACAGTGGCCTACACAACATAACAACTATACTTAAACAGTTTTCGTATGTAAAATGGTTATGGCCAGTAGGCAGAGCTATACTGCCTCCAATAATGGGAGACTCGATGGGAGTCTGTGGGGGTGTTGGTAAAAATAGGTGTTTTTTGGAATTTGATAGGAATGTAGCTGCAGAGGGTCCACCAAAAGGAATAAAATTTTGAAAGAGGTCTATGAGAAAAAAAATAGGGAACCTCTGCCCTAAACCATTTCGATATTAGATAATCTAGGACAGAACCTAGTTTGGGGGCGTCCATAAATTACGTGAGGTGTTTTAGGGGGGAGAGTTCTAGTCAAATCTCATCTAATCTCATGTTGGGGGAGGGAGGGTCATGGCAAATATCACACAATTTTTTTCTTGTTTGAAACAAACAAAAAACTACTATTTTGGTCCATTTAATCCAGATGCCTAAGGTCTGAAAAACCTAAGTGAGGTTGTGGATAGCGCTTTACATTTGACACTTCATGAGTATATCTGAACAAAGAAATTTTTTTTAAGTTATTTCCAGTGATCTAGGATGCAATTTCCCGGGATTTGAGTCCATAAGATTAAGATGGATATGACTTACAACCCCGCGACTTTTTTTGTTATTCTATTATTATTACAAAATTGTATCTAATATATTCTTGTTTGTTTCACTTATTTCAGATAGTAGTAACTCGTTTATGTATACAAAAGATTTCTGTTGATAGGAGTTACGAAATGTGTTTTTAAAGTACATACATAATGTACATGTCAAATAAATGACCTTATAGCAAACATTTTCATTTTGTTTATTTAGTGTAATCCTCCAAAAACTTATTATTTACAATAGCCTACTATCCAAAATCTCGGGAATCCCGAGGCATATCCACGATATGCATAATGTTTGAGGTTGTTCACCCCAAATTGCATCCTAGATCCAATCACTGGTTATGTCATTCACTTTATTTTTTATTTTCAAATAAATATGCATTTTCTTTTTATAATAACAATCCAACACATTTACATAACAAACCCACATTTTGAAAAATCTCATGTGAGATTTGGTGGGTGGGGGAGGGGGTTGAATAAAATCTCACGATATCTCACCAGGAGGGGAGGGAGTTTCAGTAAATTGAAAAAACACCTCACATAATTTATGGACGCCCCCTTTCCAACTATGAAACACTAGAAAAAGAGTTGAATCTTAAAAGCTTCTTCTGTTTAAATCAGTGTTTTTGCTTCATCACACTATGTCTGAATTAATATCATACCCAATTTTTGATTCTATATATTTTGTATGGGGTATAAACTGCTGGAGAGACGTAGCACAAGATAGAGAGATATGGGCGTCTTTGGAGGAGGCCTTTACCCAATCAGGGGTTCTTGCCGACTAAAATTAATACTAAAACACTAACTAACTAACTACATACCTACATTTACAATAATTACTAAACTACTAACTACCTAACTAATAAACTACATACACTTATAACAATTCAGTTTTTCTATAGTGTACCCTTTCACAAAATGTATGTAAACTCTGTAATAAGCAAGAAATAAACGGCTTTTTTATTTATTATTATTATTATTTTTATTATAAACTGGTGCATTGGGTAGGGAAGGCTTAGATGGACGTTAATTAAATTAGGCGAGGTCAAGTGTATGAAGAGACTGATAAAAAATGAGGATGAAGCCAAAGAGATACATGTATGTATGTCACATTCATAGCAACTGAAACAGTAGTCTCTGCCTACCCCTGTGGGTAAAAAGGTGTGAAGGTATGCTTTAAGTGACAGACTAGGCCCAATAATACCACATTCATCTAACTTTAAATCTAAAATTGCACAAAAAACAATGATGATGAAATGTGAAATAATCTTGGTTTGGTCTATGTAACATTTTTGACAGTACAGGCATGATGAATGTGTGTATAAATGTATTTGTCTTGATAATGTATGGTGATCAAGTTTTTTTAACCCATTCTTGGTCACTGTGCCAATTTGGGAACACTTAAAATTAAGGGAAAAATTTAAATTGTTGACGCTAAATGTAATATGATTGGATACAGTTTTATAATAATAAATAAATCTCCACCTTGTCGACAATAACGTCGCTCCAAACTCTACCGAAAAGGTGAGAAAACTCGCAAAAATGCCTAAAAAAAAAAATTTTTTTTTTCTCATTTCCTAATTCCTTTTATCCTCTTTAATTATAAAATCAACAAATTTTTGATGAATCTCTGCTAGTTTCATTTTGACCATTAATGGGTTAATAAAAAAAACCAGCCTATATGTATATGTATGTATGTCTCACTGCAGGGCTCCAGCCTCTTCTCGGGATGGGAGTAGTTTTGTTATTTGCAACTAATAACATAACAGCAATCTTAATATAGACAGTGCGCGTCTATCCGCTGCCGTGGCGCGTATTTCCACGGTCACGGATTACCCCAAAACAGTCCAGCTAATCTTGGTATAAAAAAAAAATGGTTGCCTGTAAAGTCGGTTTTACGGGCGAAGATTTTACGTGACAACGTCTTTTTCTCGGTAGAATATTTATTGATTTAAGACGTTGTCACGTCAACTCCCAATCGTGACAGCTGTCCATGTCTGCGTTTGACGTCTCACATGATACCATAGAGGCTTCGCACTATCGAAGCGCCACCTCCTTAACACTGCGGGCCTCTCTCTCGTTCGGTGACGTCATCGTAACGTTACCGAGCGTTACACTTTTTCATAAGTGACTCCCAGCCGCAACCTAATTTAAGACGTTGTCACGTCAAAAAAAACGGGACGGGTCTGTAGAGTCGGTTTACTGACGATAGTTGAACGTGACAACGTCTTAATTAAAATTAATCAATTACTTACCACAGTAACGTAACGTGTTGTTGCAATTTAGAGGTAGCTTTTATACTTTTTCTTTTAAAAAAATCATTTTAGCTCGCATACCAATTATTTTAAATTAATTTCAACGCCATCTAGCTTCAAACCCGTGAACTCACTCAACCCAGGCCTAGCCTACCTCATGCCCTATACGATTCGACACCTTCGAGTTACCGTACGTCATAAGAAAGTACTGATGGAATGCTTCAATTTTTCAAAACATTTTTTTTAATTTTATTTATTTTTATTTTTAATGAATTATAACAGTATATTCATTCAATATTATAATATAATTAACATATTTTATAGCATTGCATTAAAAAATAAAATACAAAAAGAACTCTTTCAAACCGGATTTGAACCAGCGACCTATTGACTTTAGAGAGTTTAGAGACACCGCTAAACCAACTGAGCTATCGAAGGCTGAGAATTGAAGTTGAAATTCTGATAAACTTTCTGCAACGTAATTGGTTTGCTGGGAATTGGACGCCTAAAATCGAACTAATCGACTGTCATTGAGGTAACGGCATATTACGTCATCTTTTTTGGCCGTGCACGCGGCTCCATCGAATTATAAGACGTTGTCACGTCAAAACCTGAGTAGATCCGTTATTTCACTATGAGTGAGTCTCACGGTAGTTTTATGTTTATAATCGTAGGTATCATGCCAAACAATTTTTGACAATAAAAAGGATTTAAACATTTTAATGTACTACAACCACTCATAACAATTTATTAGTAGATAAAAAATATACAACAAATTGTACTGTTTTTGTGGTGTACAAAACTATATTTGAATTTGAACTCAACAAAGTTTGCAAGCGCTCAGTATCTGCTGGCATCTGCAAAAACAAACTGGTTCTCGGGCAGGCCGCTTGTCCCTGTGTTCTCAATAGCGAACAGGGACCCCGCATCCGGCTCCTGCGCCAGCTCTCCCGGGCTCATCCCCACTCTGGACGTAGTAACATACAAGATGGAGAGGTCATGGCCTCCCCAAACAGCCGATGTCACTTTGGACGCAGGCATCTTATGCTGCTCCAGAAGTTTCCCAGCTCTGGAGTCTATTTTAATTACCTGTAATCAGTTGTAATTTTTAATTTTGTAAAGCTATTGGATGCAAAAAAAAACATACACGTACACATACACATTCTCACGCATGTATTCCCAAGAGGGGGGCAGAGCACATGAATTCAAAAATCCAGTGCCATGTTTAGCAATTTCAGAATAACCAGATGGTTAAACGTGATTATTGCAGTGATGGGTTGCTAGCCCATCGCCCACAATACACTAACCCTTTCCCAGAGACGGCTCTTACGACACTCACGGGAAGAAAGGGGAAGGTACCCGGCACCACAAAAAAACACTGCATTTCATATTACTTTACCATATAAGCCACAAAGATTGCAATAAATTTATAAAGTTCCCTTGTATTGTCAGTTTTAAAATTACTCCTCACCATTAGCATTCAACTCCCAGCAACTCCCGTCATTGGCGATTAAGGAAATATGTTGAGGCATGTTATGGGGTAATAGGCTAGCAACCTGTCACTGACTACTTTAATCTAACTTTATTATTAAAAACGCAAACCTTTGCACCGTCATGACAAGCCACCCACAAGTTGCCATCTTTGTCTATTGTCATACCGTCAGGCACGCCTGTTACATTGTTGGCTTGGAAGCTAAACAGTGTTCTTCTGTTACCTGAAATGAGAAAACATGGGAATATGTCAGGTCTTTCACATTGCCATAACCCACATTAATTAAAAATAAAAAAAACACCGACAAGCCCCAACTCGATGGCTTTACTGAACGTGTAAAATTCTTATCACACCTAAGAAACGACCTGATGACCTTGAAGACCTGAACCGATTTTCACCAAGCCTAGCTAAGAACACTCTCGACTGATATAACTTTCAAACAAAAAAAAAACGCATTAAAATCGGATCATCGGTTTGGGAGCTACAATGCCACAGACAGACACACACATTTATACACACACACAAAGACACGTCAAACTTATAACACCCCGTCGTTTCTGCGTCGGGGGTTAATAAACAGAAGTATGGTAAATAAATGGTCAAAGTTTTATGAATAGTTTGACATAAACTGTTGTCATTCATGGCCCGGCCACGGCGAGTTCTTTGTTCGTTGCGCGATCAGAACGCTCGCCGCGCAGTAGATATCAGACAGCAAACGCTAGCATAATCTGCATCTTAGGGTCAGAGTCAAAGAAATCGCTGGACATTCAGTTGTTTTTATAGGGTCCAGGCATGCATCTTCATAATGTATGTGATAGAAGTAGGTATTCAAATAGGCAGTGCCGTAACTAGCCTTTTATGCGCCCGGTGCGAGCTTTCAAAACTGCGCCCTTGAAGGTACTGGTCTGGTCATTTCTGCGCCCCTCCAGGGTCTGCGCCCTGTGCCTGGGCACCGCTAGCACCGCCCTAGTTACGGCACTGAATAGGGCACAATTCATTTTTTTTGTCCATGAATAAATTAAGACCCACTCATTCATTGCTCATGTAAGTACTAAGTAAAAATGAAATCTTGGTTAATTTAGGTTGTAGTAGAAGTCTTTCGCTGTGAGTCTTTAAACTACTTCAACAGTAGCCACTTAAGTCCCCGGCATTTAGCGCGGCAAGATTTTAAGAGGAGGTAATCACTTTTCCATGGAAAAAATGGTTTTCGAACTTACCTCTACCACTTAAAACCGTGCCAAGTTTGAAAACGGGGAGTGTACAAAGTTTTAAACTTACGAATAGCCGCAGTGTCCAGGTCAAAGTCGAATACATCAATATTTCTGGTAGGGGAGTCAATGTAGAACATGAACTTGTTGTCTGCCGTCCACGCCATGCCGTTGGATATGGACACGGGCCGGACTTTGGTCTCTGGGTGGATGTAGTTGGTCTCATCCATCATGTACAGAGAGCCTTGGTCCTTGTCCAGGAAGGAACCCTCCTCTTTGCCCATTGTTCCTGTATATTAAAATTATTATCATGATTATTCTTAAATTTTATTCTTACGGGCATACGTGCAGTCACGTTTGTGTTCGTAATAGGGGTAGGCAGAGCACACGAAACATGACAAACAAAACCATGAGCATTTCACGCTTCGCAGCCATAATTTTTGGTTTTAAAACAGATGGAAGAGTTGGAATAGTGACATCTATTTCGTTAGTCACCTTTTATGACATCGGAAGAAATGGAGAGGTGTTATTCTATCCCGACACCACACAGGCATAATTTGTTGCTGTACTTTCAATTTTATTTATAAAAGTTTGAATTGTATCTAGTGTCTGTTCCCAGAATTCTTATAATACAGATTAGCTGTGCAGTATTTAAGAACTTTAAAGCAAGCACTCACGTTATGACAGAGATGTCCAATTGCTATTTGACTCATTTTGGATGTCTAGTTCGGTTCGCCTTTGTGTTGATACTACGTATTAGATATACAGACATAGTCCGTAATCTGCGGAGATTCTCGTCAGTTAAGCTTGAACCCCATTCAGATTCACCCCCACGCGTTTCAGAGTTCAAGTTTCATTTAGGTTATATCGAAGTCTATCGGCCAAATGCGATTTTAAGTCTTCATTCAACTCACCAAACCAAAGCCTGCCTTTGGCGTCGGCTTTGCCGTCGTTGCAGCGGTTGTCGGGCAGCCCCAAGTCGACGGCGCTCAGGAGCCGGAGCGCCGAGTCCCCGGGCGCGGCGTCCCATGGCAACAGATACACCTCCGAGCGAGCGCTCACCACCAGCAGCCTAGGGTTGTCTTTCACTGTTACCGCGAACGTCACTGGCCCATAACCTGATAAAAAAAAAAACTTGTGAACTGTCTGTAATCTTGGTTGGGTTTAAATATTGGAAAATTCATAAAAGACCATATGATGATTAAATACGTTGTCTATTATGTTAGGTCAGGGGGTACTTAGGTCAGGGGGTACTCATCCCAAGTGTCTGTCCGGCATTTGGAGTTTGGTATACGGGTATGCGACCCCGGCCTCCCCTAGCTACT
>BHDV01003590.1:274055-313769 GCA_005406045.1 Adoxophyes honmai | reverse complement strand
ACCCTTTCCCAGAGTCGACTCTTACGACACCCACGGGAAGAAAGGGGGAGGTGCTATTCTAACCCGGCACCACACGGGTAACTACTGATACTATTGATACTATTGATAGTCTAGTCTGCTATATTGATGGAAAATACTTACACGGAATCCATGAACAGATCGTGATCCATCAGAATTCTCATATTGAAGGATCACAATATGTATTGTGTAGCCTTCGCCTTGCGGCGTCCACAGAAGAAATGGACAGGTGTCATTCTAACCCGTCATCATACGGAACTTGATGGGTAGAGTAGACAATTGGCACAAGCGTACGTACCATTCCACCACCGTAGCACGCCACCCAGAGGTTGCCATCTGTGTCTGTCGTCATGCCGTCAGGAATGCCTGGTATATTGTTTTCTTCGAAACTGAATAAGTGCCTTCTGTTTTCTGAAAATAAAACCGGCCAAGTGCGAGTCGGACTCACGCACTGAGGGTTCCGTACAAACCGATTACAGATAATATAAACGAATGAAGACGCATTAATGTGTAAACAAGTATGTAGTATATTTTATTTTTTTGCCATAAACGATACCACGATGTAGCTTACAGTCAACGCCATCTAGAGACAGATTTTATTTATTAAAAAAAAAAAACAATTTTCGTTGATAGTTTTTATGGTAATGTACAGCATATTTTTTTAGTGAAAATTAACGTAATACTCACGTTGTATATACCGAGGTTAGCTCGACATGTTTCGGATCAATCCGTGATCCATCATCTGGAGCTACGCGCCACGGCAGCGGACAGACGCGCACACACGGTATATACAACGTGAGTAATCCGTTAATTTTCACTATGAGTGAGTCTCACGGTAGTTTTATGAGCATATTTTTTTTTAGATTTATCACTCTTTTATTTTAGAAGTTAGAGGGGGGGGGACATACACAACTTTTTCCACTTTGGAAGCGTCTGTCGCGCAAACTATTCACTTTAGAAAAGTATGATGTTAGAAACATCAATATAATTTTTGAAGAGCTATCTATAGATACCCCAAACGTATGGGTTTGATGAAAAAATTTTTGAGTTTCAGTTCCATGTATGGGGAACCGTAAAAAAAGATTGCTTTTTTTTTCAATTTTATGTCACAATCTTAATGCGGTTCACAGAACACATCTACTCACCAAGTTTTATCAGTATAGTTCTCATAGTTTCGGAAAAAAGTGGCTGTGACATACGGACGGACGGACAGACGGACAGACGGACAGACGGACAGACGGACGGACAGACGTGACGAATCTATAAGGGTTCCGTTTTTGCCATTTGGCTACGTAACCCTAAAAATGAACGACTTGCAGAACAACAGACGTCAGATCTGATGTTTTTTTTTAATGTTACTTAAAAGTAAAGTTATCGTTGAAAAAAAGGAGTTAAGAATGCAGCAGATGAACTCGTGTGATAATGAAAATTGTTGTTCGATAAGGATGTTACGTGATTATAATATACTTACGAATTTCACCAGTTTCAATATTATAATCTAAAACGTCAACATATCTAGTGGGCGAGTCATTATAGAACATAAACTTGCTGTCTGCTGACCAAGCGATGCCATTGGACATTGACACAGGCCGGATTTTAATTTCTGGATTCACTCTGTTGTATTGATCGATCATGTATAAAGTAGCTTTATCTCGGGGAGGGTTCTTTATTATATTGATTAGGGTTCCTGTAATTTTTGAGATTTTATTTTAGCTATGTGACAAACATGTTCATCAATAATGCAACATCTTAGATTGATTTAAAGCAAAATGAAAAGTTTTTTATAAGTTCTTACCAAACCAAAGCCTCCCTTTTGCATCTGCCTTGCCGTCGTTGATACGATTGTCAGGGCGGCCGACGTCGACTATGCTCAGAAGCCGCAGCGCCTTGTCTCCGGCAGGCGCGCCCCAGCGCAACAGGTACAGCTCAGACCGAACACTGAGCACCAGAAGACCTGGGTTGTCCTGAACTGTCACCACGAGCGATACAAACCCGTAATCTGTAAACATCGAAGCACATGTGTTTGATTTCGAGGTTCGATGCTACTGTATTTCACGCTGAGCAGCATTACGGATCACATTTTGAGCTTTTAATTAATTAATTTACACAAAACTATCCTCTTAATTGACTACGACAGTTACATGCATGTTTTTAACTTGATTAAACTGATTTATTTCACGTAGTATCTGTCTTTTAAAATACTATGTTACTTAAGCAGAGTTATTATTTTTTAGCTATTCTTTCGATTGGCATCATAAAAACAGGATGATTTTTTTTTGACATTTTAGTCGGTTCGATTCCCAGACGAAGCAAGTAATTTTTAGAAAATCTATGAATGCAGAATTACTAACTTTTGCAAATAAGATAAAGTCTTCTTTGAGCAAAAAACACTATCTACGATATTTAAGGTACTTCCCCTTCATGTCCTATGTCAAAGTTATGACTTTGGGACACCCTGTATCTATATCGTGTACGTTTTTTTCTTTACAACTTCGTGCTGCACGCTTTTCATTACGGCGCAATGCTTAGATACTCAGAATGCTTTAATGCCACAGGTTATTAATTTATTTAATCGATCTCATATTTGTAAATATTTATTTTTCTTTACAGTATTCTCTGCCTACCCCACAGGGAATAAGGCGTGATGTTTATGTATGTATGTATGTATGTATAGATAGAGGTATAAAATGTAAAAAGACGCCTCGCGATTCGTGCCTAATGCTATTGACCATTTCTAAGCTTTTACATCAGAGATGTACAAAATATTTACAAAAGAGATAATCATGATCCCATAATCCCATATTCCTTATTTTGTAGGTACTTGCGTTGCTTAAAGTTTGCTAATTAGGTATTGTAATTTTACAATAGTGGAAGTAATATTCGCACCATTTTAATGACCCATTGAATGGATTTAATAGCTAGCCAAATAAGGTTTCTAAATAGCATTACGTGCGTAACGTTTCAAACATTCAGCTACATATTTTTTATATCACGAACTCATTCGCAATATTATATTTTGGTTTCCGCGCTATCCACAATTACAATTACTGTGACCGCATTACCTAAATATGTTGGTATGATCTTAGAAATGTGACCAGACATATTGAAAGTAAACATGATTAAAATAATGAAGTGTTTTGTTACTGTAATCAACTTTACGTTTAATCAAATATGCGAAAGGTGACCGTGGTAAAAGCTACTGACAATTTGCAGGATGAGAAACAATGCTTTTGTGTATCTCAGTGACATCTAGCAGCTCTCGGACGGATGCACCGATCTAAACGCGGCTCTTTTCATTCGACAGCAAGTTTCTTTGTGTTGATTGGAATTGGATTGTTTGACGATAACGTTGACGCTCGTTGCTCTCAAAACTTACTTTAACTTTCCTTGCTTCAGATGAAAGTGTTCATGGACATGAAGCCGGGCGGCGCCCTGTGCACGGCGCTCGCCACCATGTTCCGCTTCAAGTCGGAGCAGCGGTGGCGCAAGTTCGACTTCCAGGTCGGTAAGGTATGCACGTCCGCCGCACGCCACGCCGCCTCAACGCTCGCACCGCCCGACCCCGCCGAACGCACGCAACAAGGGCCTGTATTTACCTAAGGCTTCAGACGAACTGCAAGTCGTGAACGGCAATGGCTACTTCAGACGTCGCCACGTGTCGATGGCTGCCGTCGACGCGTCGTCGGCAGCATTCAATACAGCGACGGCTGAAGTAGCCTTTGCCGTTAACAATTTGCAGTTCGTCTGTAAGAGGCCTACACGCCGAGTGCTAAATTAGAAGCACGCTGCATACAGAGGTTCCGATAGTCTATAGGCCTAAAAGCATTGAGCTCTAAATTAAAGAGCTGCTTGAATACAGGCGTATTGTGCTTTTTCACTGCACACAGAAAAATAAAGTTTAATTGCCTGCATACATATTGTATGCTTTTGAGTTCTGGTACTCTTGGTAGCATTCGATAGCTGCAATTCTGTGAAAGCGTAGTAATACTTGACAGTGAGGTGTCAATTCTGTGTGCTGCTACCATATTCCTCGGTTGTGAAAAAAGATACTCGAATACAGGCCCCGTTGACCGTCGGACGCAACACGCTGCTGAGTACGGAAACACGTCCATCCATTTCAATAACTTGATTCCGAAAGATTATTCTTGCATTTGTATGCTTGGACGTGTTCTTGCGCTCAACTCGATCAAATTCCAGAAGGCCATGTGAATGTGTTACTAACATTTTCCTTCCATTTGGACCATTATTCTGAGTACAATACATTGTGACGCCCGCACGTGTTGTAGTCCCAAAGCACGACGTACGCTGTAATGTAAAGCAGATATTTACACAACAACACTGTCGATTGAATGGAGATAACTAAAACACGTTTTTTTTATATCACGAGTGGACACGAGTTTATCCTATTGATCCAATTACAATTATTTTAAAGTATTATTTTCACAAATTTATTTCATTCCACATAAAGGTACCTTTTCATTTCATTGTCCTAACTGTTCCTTTTCCAAGCAATCAAGGACTTGCTTTCAAACATTACCATTATATTTGATCCATTTCATGCTAAATTCATAGTGTTGTTTATTTGTATTATTTTCATGGGATTTTTTTTAACTGATAATAAGTAAAGAGATACTGTTTTTTTAAATAAAAAAAGTTATTGAGTGTTTTCTCTAACTGTAACATGTTTTTGTTGTATGTTAAATAACATTGATTTATGTTTTGTCACTAATCCATCAAACGTTTGTTATACTCACCTCTTTTTTGTTTGCATGATATTTTATTAAATCTTAAAACCTTACCTGCTGTAAAATAGCAAAAATAATTTGATAGTAAAAATTAGCACATTTCTTTTTAACTGAATAATTTGTTAGTACATATATTCAAAGACACATGTGGATTGGTGTGTTTAATAGTTGGTTACAGATAGCACCTATTATTCACTTATACAAAATAATCTAAGCACAAAAAGGGCACGTTTTGTTACAATATTTCTCAAACATCGGTATTGGATGGTTTTGGTATTATCTGCAATGTAATTACTTGCTGACGACTTTAGGACTTCCAAAGCTGCATAATAAACTTGTCACTAACACACGAAATGTTTCTCTTCCCTCCCCCCTCCGCCCTTTGCAGAACCCGTCGCGCAAGGACCTGAACGTCCAGATGATGATGGAGATCGAGTCGGCGCTGCTTGGCGCTGAGGCCATCCGCTCGCCCTGCGTCTACATACGGCCGGACCTCGACAAGGCCCTGGCCAACAAAGTCAAGGATATCGTGGTGAATCACCAGGGAGAGATCTGCGGTAAGCAGTTTAAATACTTCGCTGTTTTATTAAGGACTAGCTATTACTCGAGACTTCGTATGACTATAAAGCCAAGGATACACTAGGGGACAAATGTCCCATGACATGTGTCGACGACATGTCAAGCGAAGCCGGCTGATTTCGCCTGATATATCTGGCGACATCGCGCGACTTATTGTGGCGTATTGACAGTATTGACACGTGTCGCGCGATGTTGCCAGACATGTCGAGCGAATTCCTGCAACGTCGCGCTACTTCACCCGACGTTGCTGGGGACGTGTCCCCACGTGACACGTGTGTCGTGGGACATTTTTGTCCCCTAGTGTATCCTTGGCCTTATGTATGTTTATCGCTACTCCGCTATGTTTATACCATTTTCTGAAGTAGTAGATAACTTTTTGGTGGTTTCGTTTGCCTTTTCGCAGAATTTCATTTTGCAACAGTTAGCAACTTTTTTTACTCCAGAACCATTCTTTTTGAACTATTCAGGGTATGTTCCAGGACTAATCTGTGGAACGTTGTTGGTTAAGTTAGTTTAAGATAGTTTCAAAGTGAAAATACTGTTGGGAAATGCCAACCGTAAGTCAGGAACGTGTATTATGAGATTTATGAGATACGCCGTGCGGTGTTACCATAATCTTCATCTGTCGCAGAGGACGAAGAGGACGCGACGCACATAATCTACCCGCCGGTGGACCCGCTGGAGGAGGAGTACGCGCGGCCGGTGTTCCGCCGCGGCAACCACGTGCTGGTGCACTGGTACTACCTGCCCGACAGCCACGACACCTGGACGCAGGCCGACCTGCCGGTACACCCTTGATATGTAGCTTCTGCTTAATAATTGCTACTTGGGGCGATTTCGAGCATTTCAGATCTGACAAACACAGAGACGAGTGGCAAGAAAAAAGTGAGGCTTTTGCCTAGCAGTGGGACATTCTATTAGCTATAAAAAATGCTACTTCGGCCTTTTTTATATGTTACGTTTATGATGAATTTGGGGGTTATTTTTAAAGGTTACCTACATTGTCATTATTTGTACGGACGTACTTAAATTGACGCCGGCTGACCTGCCGATACTCATCTTTGTTATGTAGCTTCTTGTACTTGTCTTGTTACTTTTTGTCCGTTATGTTTACGATATATTCAAATATTATTAAAGGTCACATTGTCCCCATTTGTCGTTCTTGGTTGGTACTGTAACTGATGGTGTTTGCATGGTTTCTTAAATCAATCTAGACTTAAACGACCTC
Source organism: Adoxophyes honmai (assembly GCA_005406045.1). NCBI lineage: Eukaryota > Metazoa > Arthropoda > Insecta > Lepidoptera > Tortricidae > Adoxophyes > Adoxophyes honmai. The sequence continues at coordinate 307,199 of BHDV01003590.1, read as the reverse complement.
GTATTGTGATGTAGATTTGCATGCAATTAATGCGAAGCTGTCTAAACAAAAATATGTTAGACATTGGCGTGAATTTACGTCAACCACATGATACAATGTGCTATTTAAGTGTTAATTTAATACATTTATTAAAATGCGTTTAATAATATTGCTCTCTCGTGTGCTCAAGTGCGAGCGTGAGGGCAATATTACTGCACGCGTGCGACGGAGATAGATAGCAGCGGGTCAACGCTCGAATTTCGCTGTGCTCAGCGACCGGTCTCTTAAAGCGTTATTTATCTAAGGATAATGAAATTATGGTGTATGGTCCAGGTGGAAGTCCCGGAGACGGTGAGCTGGGAGAGCGCGCGCTCGGAGCCGTGGCGCGTGGCCGCCGCGTGGGCGCTCGACCTGCCGCAGTACAACGAGTGGATGAACGAGGAGGACTACGAGGTGGATGCCTCTGGGAAGAAGAAGGTGAGCCCTGACTTTACTTTGTAGGCTTTGTTAAGGCTTGGTAGCGGCTGCACGATAGCTACATCTACGCAGCAAATATCTAGTGTCAACTTACTAGGGCTCACATTATTTTTATCTTTAGTAATTTATTTTTATACCCGGTTTTATGTAACACGTTGCATGTACAGTATTTTATTGTAGTTAAATAGTTTTTTTACTCATCTCCCCAATTGGTTACGATCAGACATTTTGTCACACAGGTGCACAAGCTGCGCCTGTCGGTGGAGGAGCTGATGCCGGGCGGCGAGCCGTCGGGCAAGGGCAAGAAGGGCAAACGCAAGCGCTCGCCCTCGCCGCCACCCCAGAAGCATGCTAAGCGGAAGAGGTAACCGTTACTGCGCCATTGACTGTGCCATTTTTTTTATTTATTTTTTTGACGTAAACTGTGCTAAGATGTGTTTTAGCCGAATTAGCAAGATATGTTAGTTTACATACATACATATATATTACGCCTGTATTCCCAAATGGGATAGGCAGAGCGCACGAAATGTTACATAGACAAAACCATTGCTGTTTCACGTTTCGTGACCACTTCTAGCATATTTTAGGTTTTAAGTTGGCAGGTATAATATTTTTTAAAGGTTGGAAAATATACTTGATTCGGTGGAACAATAAACTAGCGCGGTCGTAACTAGAAGTCTGTAAACGATAAGTCGTCTATCTCACATGCATCTCTTGATGTTAGTTTGCGATAACGAATTACATGATTGGCAATCGCATTTAGAATGAGATTCGAAAATATGTAATCTTTATGTGTCCCCTTTTTTAAAATGACTTACGATCATGATTTTATCTTGTGGTAATAATAAAGTTAATGTTTGTTTTGATGCTAAAACTAAAGAAAGGCTTATCCTACAACAGAAGAACAGACAGTGGATTCTTAGATTTATTGTCCTGATGGCTCCCTTTAGGATTGAAACTCGAACTTTATCAGTGTTTTTAATCTGTGTACAGTCGCATTACGAAGCGGCGCGATAACGACGGCGAGGACGAAGAGGATAACGCTTCCCGCGACAACACCGATGCCGCCCCGACGCCCGAGGCCGAGCGCTCCGCCGACCGGGAGAGTGAGTAGTTACACATAGGGCCACGTTTTGATAATATACCTTTTGAGTTTTATATTTTGATGCCGCTTCCTGTCTTGATCTCAAGTACCTTTGCTTGCTATGAGAAATGTTTTTTTTTTAATTACCAAGTTTATTTCTTTTTTCGACCGTTTGCTTTGGAATTTACGTGAAAATCCATCGCAACTGTTTAAAATTACGTATTTTTCTACACTTCTGTAGAAGAAGAGCTGTTTTAAAGGTCATAATTAACATCGATTAGTCAACTACCCAATTATTTTTGAAAGTAAGAAAATGCAAATGGTGATATTTCTGTTCTCTTATTCTTACTTTTGGTAAGTTTCTTACTCATAGGAGTGGCAATTTTTCACCGTTAAAGTTGTTTGTATTTTTTGGCACTTTGAACAGTCAAGTAACTTGATACTCGTGCCACTCTGAATCTTTTCCCAAAAAATATCGTTCAGCTGGCTTAGCACAGCAAGGCGCGAGTAGAGAAAAGCGCTAGTTAGTCTAATTAGAGGCGTCAGAAAATGACGGGTAGACTATCCCGCGCACGACATGACTAGAGCGTGTTGCCGTGCCAAGCTTACTGACATACCACAATACTAATGAGCAAGTGAAAAGGTTCGTAGTGGCTCAGGCATCAGATTAGATGTTTGATTCGCTGGTCACAGGCGCGGAGCCCCCGGCGGCGGAGGCGGCGGCGGCCGAGGCGCCGGCCACGCCCGCGCCCGTGCTGGACGCGCACGACGACTCGCAGGGCAAGCACAGCGACTCCAACACGCAGGTACAACACATGCTCAGATATAGATATACCCTTAAACCAGCTTTCGAATAGATTTAATATTTTACAGTCAAAGAATTTGGTAACTGTGCCACTTTGTACCTTTTTACAAGAAATGTCACTGTGACATGCCATACTATCTACTAATCAAAGAAATATGGAACTCATTACGAAAAGGTTCAAAGTGGATAGGTATCAATTTTGGTTTTGATTGTCTAATTTCCCTGAAGGTCTAGTCCCCATATGTCCAATTCTCCTTACGTCCAGTCTCCGTACGTTGAATTCCCCGTATATCCAGTCCCAGTATGTTCAATTTCCCATACGTCCAGTCTCAGTATGTCCAATTCCCCGTACATCCAGTCTCAGTATGTCCAATTGCCCGTATGTCCAGTCTCAGTATATCCAATTGCCCGTACGTCCAGTCTCCGTACGTTCAATTCCCCATACGTCCAATCTCAGTATGTCCAATTGCCCGTACGTCCAGTTTCCGTACGTTCAATTCCCCATACGTCCAGTCTCAGTATGTCCAATTCGCCGTACGACCAGTCTCCGTATTAGTTAACGTGCAAAACGAATATGGATAATAATCGTAATGGAAAGTACCATCGGAAAAAATTGGGCATACGCATCGTAAATTGTGTAAAAGGACTGTGTTGGGTTGTTTTTTTACAACTGTACGGAGAAATATATTTTTAATTCCAAGTATTATTCGACATTCAAGTCATTATTGTTTCTCCTTATTCCCGATTCTGCACACTTTTTCAAAGACAGCTGCAGATAATATCGTGCAAAATCGTGAACAATAAGGATCAATAGTGGCATAAGTTTCAAATAATCCTTTGAAATTGAAAATAACTGTTCAGTTCCCTCTTAACGATTTGAACTACTCTGCAAGTACTGTTTTTAACCGACTTCAAAAAAAGGAGGAGGTTCTCAATTCGACCTAATTTTTTTTTTTTTTTTTTTTTGTGTATGTTACTCGATATCTCGGAGACCCGTGGACCGATTTTCAATTTTTTTTTTTAATCGAAAGGGTATAACTCGAAATTGGTCCCATTGGCACGAAACCAGGATCTGATGATGGAATCTTGGATAAATCGAGGGAACTTTTCAAATTTTATATGGAGATGTACGGCGTTTTCGGTAATTTGTTGATGAAGTCAAGATTTTACATTCAGTAAACAGAATACTTTCAAAATATTGCTAATTTGAAGTCGGTTTTTTTTTGTTTAAAATTATATTTTAATAAAATTAATCTTTTATATCCGTCCAGGAGACAGTAGTGAAGGAGGAGATGGAAGACAACGTGACCGATCAGACTCACCACATCGTAGTGCCGTCCTACTCGGCTTGGTTCGACTACAACTCCATACACACCATAGAGAAACGCGCTATGCCTGAGTTTTTCAACGGGAAAAACAAGTCTAAGACTCCAGAGATTTACCTCGCTTACAGGTCTGTATTTGGTATTAGTTGGGAGTCTTTTAAAGTCGAAGTTTAGATGACAGACATCATTCTTGTTGGTTATCGAGTTATTAATAGGGATTTCGGGTTAAAAATATATGGTTTTAATTAGTCTGTTAGTTAGATTATGGAAAAATATGATATGTGTTTTATGGTTAATCAAATAATTAAACATCGACAGAGGTATAGATAAACAAAATTCCAGAGTGGGGGCTCTTGACGTCACGCCTTGGTAACCACTAAACCAAGTAGTGGCGTCACTCGAAACTTCTAGGCACTGTATTCCTAAATAAAATAAAAAACACGTGTTCAATACTTTTTGGTAATCTTACTAATCTTTCTACGGAGTCTAATGCGTATCGCAGAGTGTTGGGAAGCCTAGCACGAGATTGACTTAAGATGAAATTCGCTGGTAGATGAAGAAAGCATTTTTAAGTGATTAGTGATGAAACTAAATCGTTTGCCCCCAGGAATTTCATGATCGACACGTACCGTCTGAACCCGACGGAGTATCTCACCAGTACAGCCTGTCGTCGCAACCTGGCCGGAGATGTTTGCGCCATCATGCGCGTACACGGCTTGCTCGAACAGTGGGGACTTATCAACTACCAGGTGCTCATTTAGGATAGTTTTTTTATCTCTGAAGTCTTCCAAAAGCACTGGCTTCGTCTAAAAATGGCTGTAAGTTAATAACGAGTCTTGTTTGTCCGCAGCTGGAGCCGGAATCCCGCCCTACAGCGATGGGTCCCCCGCCCACGTCGCACTTCCACGTGCTGTCCGACACGCCCTCCGGCCTGCAGCCGCTCGCGCGCCCGCCCATGCCGCGCCCCGGTAACTATTGCTGCTGCTACTACTATTACTACCTGGTACTGCTTGAATATGTGTAATAGTGGCGTGTTCATTGTTGAAATTGTATTTTTTTATGTCATCCTTGAGACAGCGTTTAGCTGCGTTTCGACGTCACTGTTGTATAGATGATGCCATCTACGAAGACTCTCGCCTCTCCTCTTCTCAAGCGTGCAGCACGAGTGTGTTACATTATAGTGGCCATTTTGACACATTTAAATTTATTTAATTCATAGTTCCTTCCACACGTTCGCAGTGCACGCAACTGAAAAGTAAAAGAGGGTACTTGCCTGTGCATAATAGGCACTACAATATGCACCGCGCTTATCGAAACTTTGGACAACTATGCGCGTCCTGTAATTTATTTTGGCAGTCCGGTCGCTCAGTCAGTTAGCTTATAAATCTTTCAAATTACTTACTCTTAGTTGTTGTGTTACAGTGGAGAACGCGGCCGTACCCAAGATGGAGGCGGGACTGCCGAACGGCGCGGACGCGGGCGCGCCGGCCGCCGCCGTCAAGGCCGAGAGCACGCTGGAGCTGGGCGGCGCGCCCGGCCTCAAGCTGGACCAGGTACACGCACAACAAGATGGCGGCGGGCTGCGGAACGGCGCGGACGCGGGCGCATTGAACAATGAAGCATTTTACGCTATGATTTCAGGTCGATAGGGTTAGAGCTGTAGAGAAACTAAGATCTTTGATATATCCACCAAGCAAATAGAAGGAAATCATGACTTACTTTTTTGGTTAACGTCATTTTATATCGTTCACAGTACCGCATGGGCGCGCGCGGGCGCGAATGGACCGAGCAGGAGACGCTGCTACTACTAGAGGGACTCGAGTTACACCGCGACGACTGGAACAGAGTCGCGGCGCACGTCGGCTCGCGCACGCACGACGAGTGCATACTGCACTTCCTGCGGCTGCCTATCGAGGAGCCCTACCTGCAGGATGACGCCTCCGGTAAGATAACGGGATACACTTTCTGTCACTAAGTACCTACCGTTATTAGGGCGTTACCAGCGTTGCCCAGGCACAGGGCGCAGGAATGAAGATTTTAAAACTTTTTGGTCTGAATATTTAGTAAATTGTATGCAGAACACAGTTTTTAAATCCCCGGAACCGAAAATTATACAAGGTGGCCGGAAATTCACCGTAAATATTCATATTCATATTCATGTAAACAAAGTTACGAAAATCTGCCGTGTTTTGTACTCCGCCTCCTAGTCAACCGCATAGCATCGTAATGTCGAACTAGTGGTACAAAACGCGCCTCGAGATCCGAATATGCACTGGCGTCGGCCTCGCATCCGGGTGGGGCGCAGGCGCGCGCATGCATGTGTGCACGCTGGCGCTGTATTATGCCACACATGCTGTAGGTCACGCAGGGTGTATTGACCTGAAAAGAGACGAAACATTTGTTTCTCACTAGGTCCATAATGAAAATTTTCTGCTGAAAACTAAAAAAACTGTTTCTGTGGCAGGCGGCGTGCTGGGCCCGCTGGCGTACCAGCCGATCCCGTTCAGCAAGGCGGGCAACCCCGTCATGAGCACGGTGGCCTTCCTCGCGTCCGTCGTCGACCCGCGCATCGCGGCCAAGGCCACGCGCGCCGCTATGGACGAGTTCGCCGCTATCAAGGTAACAATATCTCTCTCGCCGTGTATAACCCTTTTATGAATGATCCAGACAGCTTGTTCGTTAAACATGTATTTATCGCTTCGATAAGTGCATAGATATCCGTTTAGTAGGAACAAAGTACGCATAGATCGTTAGGTCCAATCATTCCATACAACAATTAAGGACAATGTTGTCGTGTCGTTTATGGCAATAATTAATCGAGATTTTTGTTCTATTTTTCTACCCTGATCTAAAAATATTTTTTCTCGTATTTACGTTTGTAACAAAAAAACCTGCATTTCTCTAAATGCACGTTTTTTTGGTACAAAAAATACAAGGTCCTAAACACAAACGTTTTGAGCCACTTCACTTGGTAGCCGACAACGCGAAGTTTATATTGAACTAAATAAGGCTGCCTGTTTACTGGAGCGGAGCGAGGCACCGGAGCGATGAGCAAGATAAAAATCCACCAATAAAATTGTATAAAATCTCCTCTCCTCTTCAGTGGATGCAATTCTATTGGTGGTTTTTTATCTCGTTCACCGCTCCGCTACCTCGATCCGCCTAAGACTCCTTAGGCCGACCCGACCGCACTCCACGTTACACCTCGGAGTGGGTTTGCCGACGCGTGTAACAAGAGCTTCATCCACAGGACGAGGTGCCCGCGGCCATGATGGAGGCGCACGTGAAGGCGGCCGGCGCGCACGGCCCGGCCGCCGCGCTCGCCGCCACCGGCATCGCCGGCACCGCGCCCGACGTGCCCGTGCCAGGTACAGTATTACCAAACAAAGAATGCTCCACGATGTACCTGCGTGTTAGACCAGTTTTGTGGTGCGGGAAAATTCGATCTACCAATGATAAAAGAGATTTTTTCACGCGCTGAACACTTGCGTTGTGATTTGTTATTGATTAATGTCTCAGACAGATGATTCATGACAGATGTCTAGCACCACAGCGCCAAATGCGTCGAGTAGCGGAACTAAAGTGTGTAAGCGAGAATGCATAGCAAGCAAAATTGTGCCTAGAGCTTTTGTAAATAAAGTTCAATATAGATTAATTACTCGTTCGGCTACTTTCTAATATCGTTCTGCGCTTCTCGGCGCATACGGTAACAACCGATGTGACTTATTATCTTTGGAATACTGTACGGACCCCAAGTGTCGCCATTACGATCAAAACACGACTCACTATCGTCTGCGTTAATACGCATCAGCTTGTATGGGAACGCTACTTGACTTGTCGTACATGACAGTTACGTAAACGTGCCGCTGGGAGGAGTTGTCTCAGTTCTCATACAAACTGATACGTCTGATGCATATTAACGCAGACGAGAGTGACTCGTTTTTTGATACCAGACATGTAAGTAAGTAAGTAAGTAAACACTTTATTGTACAAAAAGGAAAAACACAAAATACAAAAAACAAAAATTAAATACAAATGAAATGGCTAAGTACAAAGGCGGACTTATCCCTTAAGGGATCTCTTACAGCCAACCTGACATGTCAATTAAAGGGACCTTACTGCACACTAATCGGAATCGTAACGTGATCGCTTCATCCCGGAACTGTCTCCAAACCGCGATGGGCAACTTGCAGTTCCCGCACTCTCGGCTCGTCCACGCGCTTACGACTTTCTATATCCGAACTCAAGTCTCTTCGTCCATCTTTGCCCCTGCCTCCTCCCTTGACCAGGTCAGCCAGACTAATCGTATAATCGCACGCTACCACACCGAGAATGCCGTCTGGAATGTGCAGAGTTCACTCTGTCCGGCGCTGAGCTTCAGTTCGCCGCTCTGACGACTCCTAATGGACTACCATTCTAATCATATTATTGTGTTAACAGAGAAAAAAGAAGGCAGCGCTGAAGTAAAGACCGAGGCCATGGATGTGGAGGAGCCCGAGGTGAAGCCGAAGGAGGAGCCCGCTGAAGCACCCGCGTCTGACGAAGCTAAGGACACCAAGGACACGCCGCCGCCGCAGCCCGGTACGCCTGCCCTCATACTACGTAGTCACCAGCATTAATATCTGCCACGTAGAAGCGTGCAATAATATCTGACACGTCTTCCTGCCCCTGGTAATAGAGTCGTATCAGATATTTATGCAGCCTTATTCTATCAGATATTGGTGCTGGTGACTGCACTAGCGCGTACAGTCCTTGGAATCTGACTTGGCTAAATTTTAAGTAGTGTGGGTAAAGTGTGGGTTTTACCTTGGAAAAGCTATGCGCGAACTTACTTCCACTACTTATCTTGCCACATTAAATGCCGGGGACTGTGCTGAGCTCGCGCTGCAAACCACCGTTCGTCACTCATGATGGTATTCACCGTCAAACAGTGTTGCTATCAAAACAACTTGGATTTCTAGGTCGGCAGCGTATTTGCTATCTGTGTGATGCTAAAGATAGTTATAGCGATGATATAATCGCTTCGCACGATGAGGATTAAGAAACTATCTTCCTGCGACAAAATTACCGAAGCGATTTTTTACTTGTTGAGTCTTCTTATGTAATTTTTTTACTAGACAATGCTTGAGTGTCCAAATGGGATAAGCGACGATTCTTTCGGATAGCGAGTTAACTACATGTGTAGCAGCGCGCAATTTATCTATTTATCGTTCGACAAGCGAAAGCATTTTACCCTTCTTATCTTTTTGAAAAATGGATGTATTCCACAGAGGGCCCGGCGACTGTGGACGCTAAGCTGCAATCCGCCGCGTCGGCCGCGCTGGCCGCCGCGGCCGTCAAGGCCAAGCACCTCGCCGGCGTCGAGGAGCGCAAGATCAAGTCTCTTGTCGCGCTGCTCGTCGAGACGCAGATGAAGAAGCTGGAGATCAAACTGAGGCACTTCGAGGAACTCGAGGCCACCATGGAGAGGGAGAGAGAAGGTCCGTATTACCAAACATTGAGCGTCGAGTTATTTTATCGCTGTCCCACAGGATCTACAGAGAGTGGCCGGAAATTGACCGTATATGTTAACCAGTGGTCGAGTATACGCGTCTTAAAGCCCTTGTATTTTTTTTTCCTGAAAATATTCATTATTGGCCTTGTGGGAGACAAATGTTTCATCGCTTTTCAGGTCATTGCGCCCTGTTTTTGTGTACCTCACATCCCGTACGCACCTGCCATCATTCGACATTGCGATGCTACGCGGCTGGGCAATGTTTTCAGATTTTCGTAACTTTTTTTTTACATGAAAAGTCGGGAAAAAAAACCGACTATTGGTTAAAATATTTATGGCCATTTTCCGACCACTGGTATAAAAAGAACTTAAATACCCATGTAGGTGATTTAAAATGTCTACCCTGTCAGAGGTCTTCCAGTTTGAAACATGCTATTGGCAATCATCCCATAGGACTGGAGTACCAGCGGCAACAACTCATCCAGGAGCGGCAGCAGTTCCACCTGGAGCAGCTGAAGGCGGCCGAGTTCCGCGCGCGCCACCAGGCGCACCAGAGGTACACCGCAAGGTCTCATGCATGCACTACCTAACTTCGCCCCCCATAGTGCACAAAATCGTGCGGGCCATAAAAAATACTTCTCCTCGGCTTTGTGCACTTTGGATAGTTACAAATATGTGAATGAATAATACAACTGTAGTCTAACACGGGTACTGTTTTGTTTTCTTTATTGGATTTTTTTGAAGACATAAGTACTTGTACTTTTGTGATTATTCTATTTAGATCTTAGTTGCGCGATGTTATTGTCATTGAACATTCCCACGGAAGCTGTATCATTTATTATAGCGACCAGCATCAACTGCAAATCTTACAAAATAATATTTAACTGTTTTTAAAACTTAAATTGAAACTCACCAGTAAGGTAACTAATATTATATAAATAAATAGAGTGACCTGTTGATGCTAGGCGTTCTTTTTACACCTTTTCAATTGAGTTTTTCACATTATTTTTCATTTTTATTTAGCTATCTCCTGCTTGAACTAACAATTACAAGGTAGAGACTGTGTTTGAAAGTAGATTCAGTTGTAATATATTAAAAATGCATAAAAATAATCCTGCATGCAGTAGTTCTGAAACTACAAAGACTCGTTTTCTTGTAAATCTTTGACTAAACACTTTTTAATTATATAGCACCCCATTTCTTAACAAATATATTACATAATACATTTTGGGCATTTATTCGAGCGTTTCAACTGTCTCATTCATCTGGACACTTTTCTTTAAATTGGTAGAATATTCTGATACCGTAGTCTAGTCATCTATTAGTTAGAGGAACAGGAATTATTAAGAAATAGTTAAAAACGATATCAAAATCTGCAGCAGGTACATAATTATAAAGTCATCAAAATGAGACAGTTGAAACGCTCGAATAATCGCCCTTTTGCCGTTTTTATGGTAATTGGCTCTGTACCGTGTCTGTGACAGTTAGTTGACGTTTATAAGTGACAAGCCACTAATGGTTTGGCGGGACTGAATGGCCATTATCATCTGTCTAGTGGCTTTTTTGTCTCCTCCTGGCGTCGGTACCCTCAGTGCTGAGGGTCGTGGTCATTTTGCCGGAACAGTTTCTCCCTTATGATGTGTCGCCACCTGCCCCTATCAGTGCCTGCATGAAGAGCGTCGTGTAGGGTAGTGTCGAGGGTCGTGCGAATTTGATCTGTCCAGCGTGTTGGGCTTCTACCTATTGGCCCTTTGGCTTTTTTGTTAATACATTAATTGCCAACAAAATAATAAAATCCATAGCTGGGAACCAAAGTTGACTATATTGCCAGAGTGGCCGCGCAAAGCACGTCGACTCGCCGCAAGCACCGGTGGTTTACTGACTCATACAAAATGAACCCGACGCTCGCTCGGATCCGAGTGGTCGGCACCGCACCTCGCCCCCTCCACAGTCGGATCCGAGTGGTCGGCACCGCACCTCGCCCCCTCCACAGTCGGATCCGAGTGGTCAGCACTGCATGTTAGTTTATAACCGTGTCTTTACAGGATGCAGCAGGAGGGCGGCGCGGCGGGCGCGGGCGCGGAGCAGCCGGCGGGCGAGGCGCCGGCGCCGCACGCATAGGCCGCGCCGCGCGCGCCGCCGCCGGCCCTCTCCATCGCCATCGTGCTCTGATGCCCATAGACCACACAAATACGCCTACATCCCGACAAACGAACATGACCACATGACCACATGACCAAACTATTCATATTCACTAAGATCACTAGGTATTCGAGCACTGTGCCCTTTGAAGAACTTTACTATCCGGCTCTCCGATCTTTTAGGCTGCCTGTCCGCTGGACCAGAGCGAGGCAGCGGAGCGGTGAGCGAAATAAAAATCTGTAGCGCCCTAGCGCCTCCTATCGTCTAATAGCCAAACTACTTGCTATATAAGACCATGGTATACCAAATTATCAATAAAAAAAATCCTACCTCCCGCTAACGAAGTTTCGACGTTCGGTTGCTTAAATACAAATTCCAACAACTCTACAAACTACAAACTAAATTTCAACTTACTACATTTGCCTGAAGAAACTTCTCTATTGGAGTCTTCCCAAAAATTCACCAATAGAATTACATAAAATCTCCGCTCTTCTTCAGTGGATGCAATTTTATTCTTTTGGTAAATTTTTAACTCGCTCACCGCTCCGCTGTCTCACTCCGCTCCTGTGGACAGGCAGCCTTATGGCTCGGTATGGCGGCAATGCAGCGACAAACTGTGTCCACCATCAGTGCAGAGATTTTATTACTGCCTTGTGACAGTAAATAATTGGACTTCCACTCATTGAAATCGCCTGTAGTGCCGGGTCTGTATCATGCAAAAAAGAACTGAATTAATAAATCCTGACTTATCTAGTGATTATGAATGGGTCGTGAAAGTTAAAAAAAAAGAATTACCTGTCTAACACGAGTTGGTGCAAATTGGCGACATCTCATTGGAACATGAAGCTATTGTCGTAGTCTCTTTGATCACATTTATTTGTTATTTAATTCACACTTGCCCTCGAGGGAGAATTTTGATATTTTTTTATTGTTTCTTTGCGCTCTAAATCCGTCTGGCTATTATGTTTTCTTTTATATAATACGTATCAAGAGAATATGATGCTAAATACGAAAAGCATAAACGTCATAAGTTTAAGGTACCTAATCGAGACATCAAACTCGCCATAATTCCAATGAAGATCGACAAGCGTGTACGCTGTACGTCAGCTACCAGCGGCGCGCTAATCTTTGTTAGAGCAACCATCGTCGCAATGCTGCCAGTACTGTTTTGCACATTGCACGTGTTTAAGATAGGTGTCAAACTGCGACAAATAAAAAAAAACTAGATGTCCCAATGAGACGTTGCCCCAAAGTTGCCCTCAAATCCATTGATGCGTTGAAATGTCGCATTAGCTGTCAATTAGTACGAAAAATGTATACTTCTGAGTTTAGTGTCACGTTAGAGAAATATATCTCTAAGGGGCAGCGCAGACGACAGACTTTTGTGCGATCGAGTCTGCGGCGCAATAAAAACTCTGAATGGAAACTGTCTGCGCGCCATTCAGAGTTTTTATTGCGCCGCAGACTCGATCGCACAAAGGTCTGTCGTCTGCGCTGCCCCTAAATGTTTTAAATGTTCGCTGAGGAACACAGCTACAGGAACTTTAGCCCTATGGGCAAGATCAGTTATTTTGTAGTGAATTTATTTTTATGCAGTGTATGTCCCAACTTGCACGATTTTGTACTATTTGACAGATAATGATGGCGAATGCCGAAGCTAAGCAATGTGCGTTAGACTATAAGTCCGTAGGTCAAAAATAATTCTAAGTTGTACGATGTTACTGCAGTGTTTGGATGTAATTTTGTACCGTTTCCTAAAATTATCTGTAGCGTATATGTATATCAATTTCAAAGGACTTGACATTTACATATGTACCACTAGAACAGTATACTGTATCAATCTTAATATTTAAGTGACTAAATAACGAGAAGAGTCGAGACCGAGTGTGATACAGTTTTACAGTGACGTAATGCCGTCAAACCAAGTCTCGTCTTCTTTTTCAGACATGTATAGAGTATATTTTTAATCAATGTTGTCCATCATTTTTGTAGCTCGATCAGACGTACTTGTGGTCCGTTTGTGAACTCGACATGTTGTGCATTACTAGCGTAGTCGATCGTTATAGCCAGTTTAAGTACACAAATTTTCATCACCATTGCAATGAGATTAAAAAGATCCCAAAAAGAGCAAATTATCCGGATCTGATTGCACACCGCGTTGATGTCTTTTTATGCTACTTTTTTCAGCTTGATGCACGATAAGTCTCGTTTGCGTGTTATCGGCAACAGAGCTCACCAGAGTGAAATTTCCATACAAAAATAAAACATCTTGCATTCTGGGTGGCTTTCAACAACATCACAGTGTTACAGGTCGCAAGGCAATATCTCAGAGTATGTGTGATGAACATTTTGATGTATCTAACTGATTGTATTGATTTTCTACTGAAAATATGACACGGCTTTTTCCCCAGTGGATTTGGCCATCTTAAAAAGTGAAAATATTCCTGGTATTGGTATAGTAGGTTGAATATGCGATTTGAATTATTTCTACATAAACTATGAATTTCTCATCGAATCTTAACTCTGTAAGGAAAATAAAAACGTGTGTCTCATTATATCCATACGTTGAAACTGGAGAGATGTTAAATCACTAAAATGTGTTGTGCGGCAGTTATACGTTAATATATGTAGCACCTTTGCCGTAGTCAAAGGTAAATGTCAAATAGTGTAATAAATTTTATTCAATGTGACAATGGTATTAGAGTGAATGTTATGGATGATTTTTAAACTATAAACATTAAAGTATTGTAAGTTATTTTAAGGGCGAGACATAACAAATAGTTATGGAATAAAAGTGTCAAAAGTACTAAATTGTTTTATTTTTACGATATGGTTTTATGTCCATTCTTTCGTGTTTACAGAATGAGAATCCATTGTGAATGCAGCAATAAGTCACCGCACAGCACTGATAACGCAAAGTTGCTGTTTAAAAAAAATACCCAAACACTGCCATTAACGCTCTGAATTTCAGCCGGTCGATATGCAGTTTTGTACTTAGCGCTCAAGTGAAATTCTAATATAAAAACATTCGAGAACTATTTGTTATCTACTTTACTTACTATAATGAGGATTTTTGGTGCCATATATTTATTGATAGTTATTAATTTAAATATGCCGAAAAGCATATCCTGTGTTTCGAAGCATAGTGACCGCGATACGGCCCCTGATTATAAAATTTCCATGGTAAGTAAATTTACGTTATTTTTATGCGAAATCACAGGATCCAAATCTGATCCGCCTATCCAAAATTTAAAAATATTTTCATTAATCGAACCGCTTTTTTTACACTTTCAGGGGCAACTTAACCAAATGAGGTCGAAATTAACGTTACTTTACTTAGGGTCGACTTTAAAACTACTCTTGTCCGTTTTTATCTACAGAAAAATTGATTTACATGCGAGTAAAGGGTGTCTTATTCCAAAACTAAATTTCACTCGTTTGGTTGTTTAGTGTCGGGTTTAGAATAACACCGCTCCATTTCTTCCGTGGGTGTCGCAAGAGGCGACTAAGGATAAATGGGTTTAGATTATGCTTTAGGCAACAGGTTATCAACTTGTCACTATTATGCTATATCTTCCATCTGTTTTCAACCCTAAAATCATGCTCGAAGTGGCTACGAAGCGCGTAGTAGTCGTAATCTTGATCATAGTTTTGGAACTACGGGCGCGGTGTTTATTTGGGTCTTTGGGAAATATTCCAATAAAGAGATCGAGAGGGACCGAAGTTTACAGAGAGAAAGTTGGAAGCTGTACTTATGCAACAGATGTTCGAAACTTCGTTAGCGCGATGTAGGATTCTGGTGGCGTTTGTAGAAGAAGTTCTACTACTGGACGTGGAGTGCTAGGGTATTTACCTGTTTTTTTTGGTCTATTCCCACTAGTTCTACTGACAGTTCTACCAGTAGAACTTATGGGAAAATTAATTCCCACTATACCTTAACTGTTTAGGTAGTTAAAACAATGTAAACAATCTTGACATGTCTTTTTGTTGAAATACACAGTCTAAAAATGAAAATCGTTACACTATACAATTCAATTATGAAAGTAAATGATTTTGTAAAGTATAAAGATTTCGATTTATAAAGTGTACGTTTAAATAAAAAGACACGTCAAAATTGTCTATATTGTTTAAACAACCTAAACAAATAAGGTATAGTTCTACTACTCAAAGGACTTCAGATAATAGAACTAGTCATTTGAATAGTAGAACTAGTGGGAATGAAATTTCCCATTAGTTCTACCAGTAGAACTGTCAGTGGAACTAGTGGGAATAGACCATTTTTTTACTGTTTCATTGTACAGGTGTCGTCCGAGGAGCATCCGGGCAGCCCCGCGCTGTTCGCGCACGCCGAGAGCCCCGTGTGGGATCCGCACTCGCAGAGCCTTTTCTTTGTGGACGCGCTGGACCAAAACGTGCATCGTTTGGACTACGTGTCGGGGAAAATACATTCCAAGCACATAGGTAAGTGTTTGATATGTTTTTTTATGTTTATTTCGTTGAATTAAAAGGAAGTAATTTCTTCTTTCATTTTAAATGATAATATACCAGTGAAATTATATCTACTTACATTTAATTGTATTAATTAATATTGTAATTAACATTTAATTGCGTCTTAACGTATAGTAGAAATCTTATGGATGTGGATAAAATAGGTACTTTGTATTTTTAAATGAAGGCACAGCGTGACATCCGTTCATTAGAATAAAAAAAACATTTATTGCTTCAAACGAACTTTATTGATACGGTACTCCAATTAAAATCCACATACCTACGTATTCTAATTAAATTCATTGCAAATTGGAGGTGGCGGATCCAGTTGTAGTCGATAATTTATGTATTTTCGAGATCTTATTTTATAATTGGCTAAGAGTGACTAATGCAGTCTTAAGTTCAATTATTACACTATGTTGCTTACTTGCTTGGTTATTGAGGGTTAACATTCGTCCTTTATGACGCGATTCGTCATCGTAGTAGAATTAAAGCAAAGCTGATAGGCGCGATTAACAAATACAAAATTGCTTATAGAAAACACATTTTTTTAAGAAAATTAACATTCTACACATAGAATCACTCACAAGTGATAAGCAAAATTTTCTGATCGGACAGTGTATCAAAGTTGAAGAGATCCGGTTCGAAGGACCAAATTGTAAACTGTAAGGTGATTTCGTTGCGAACGTAATAGTTAGCCGCTGTTTAAATTTTTCGCGTACGCTACGTACACCAAGTATAATCCCGGCGCGGCGTGCGGGCAATGCGGCACGACGCGAAGCGAATTTGACATTTTCACGCGAACGTGACGCGACGGCGGCTGTAACGTGACGTTTCGTTTATGAAAATGTCAGATACGGAACTTAATTTCTATTCAGCGGCTCCGACGCGCAGCGCGTACGGCCGCGTATGCGTCAGCGTTGATGCAGTGGTAGTCTAAGGGCCTACGCTAGTTGACGCGTACCTACTACTAGCAGCTAGCGGAGGTCCTAAAACGCTTCCTCAACGTCAAGTGTATACGCCATTCAGCGCGGGGAGTCAGCATGACAATAAAACCAGCCACACCTGTTATTTTTAACAAATTAAATCGTCAAGAACAATTATTAACTCGTAGTACGGATCGAATATCAGCAACTGTTTTTTTTCGCGCTGCCAGCTAAGCGGGGCTAAACGTACTAACAATTGATTTACACACAAAAACAGCTCAATTTTAGACTTTAAGTTTGATAAAAAGGGTTGCCATAGTGTCATCTTGCTAGCCTGCCAAATGTTTACTCATATGTTTACACCTATCCAGGCTACGGGCAAGTGAACGTAGTGTCGCTAGTGGCCGGCACGAGCCGGCTGCTGGTGGCGGTCCGCGCCGCGGTGTACCTGCTGGACTGGGGCGTGGGCGGCGACGCGGCGCTGCGGCTGCTCACCTCGCTCGACGAGGGGCTGCCTGACAACCTCATCAACGAGGGGAAACCGGACGCTGAGGGGCGGTTCTGGGCCGGTAAGAACTGACTGGCTGTTTGGCGTCTGGCTTTTCAATTTAATTTTTATATACATAGGGTGACCGCACCAGTAATGGACATAGAACCAGTAATGGACAATGACTCTTATTTACTACCCACTAAGGAAAAGTCATTTGTTTTACAACAATCAATACACAACTCTATGGTCTTTAAATTATGAATGAAGTGTCCATCACTGGTGCTTGTCAGCTTAAACCGTCCATAACTGGTGCCGTCACCCTAGATTGTGAATGGATCTAATCACGTTTTTATATCGAGATTAGCTCGACTTGTTATCTACTACGACTAAATATGAGTGTCTCACGCCGGTAGTTTCGTATGTCAAATAGACAAAGAATCTAATTTGATATTTACCACGAACTATTCGGTGAAGGAAAACATCGTGAAGAAATTTACACACATCGACAAAGTAATTCAATGTTGTGTGTGAGGTCCCAATCCGCATTGGGTCCGCGTGGGAACTATAGCCCTTAGCCCTCTCATACTAAGAGGAGGCCTGTGCCATGCAGTGGGACGTATATAGGCTAGATTATTATTTAAGTATTTCAATTATTTTTACATAGTTTGAAGAATGCAGTAGTAGCTAGTTATACGTTGTAGTTATTAAGTAGCGTTGTTATTGTTCACATGTTTCAATTTAGTGTAATCTGGTTTTCTCCGGCGTTTACGCGCATTTCAGGGCTTCGCCGGAAACTAGCGTTGCTGCACCTTAGGTACTGATGCAGCAACTCTTGCTGAGCGAAGACCCAATTTTTAGTTTCTCTTGTGCCACAGATTTTTTATTTTTGTATGATGATGGTTTGGACCCAGAAACCTACAGAAGTCAATCTCCATGCCAAGTGCATCATCTTATCATCTAGACTACCAAATGTGTTGCATAGACTTGTTAAGCTGACTAGTCCAATTTCAGGCACAAAAGGCCCCCAATCGGGCGACGACGTGGTCCCCGACAAGGCGACGTTGTACAGCTTCGACCAGAATACCCTGACCCACCCGGCCGTGCAGCTCAAGCCCGTCACGATCTCCAACGGGCTGGCCTGGTCGCCCAACAACTCAGTGATGTACTATATCGACTCGCCCACTCAGAAAATCGAGGCGTTCGATTATGATCTGATGAAAGGAGAAATAAGTAAGTTGAACTGGAGTATTTGTAATAAAGTTTGTAAATTTAAACTACGTTCCATAAATAAATAAATATCACTGGACAATTTTTACACCAATCACCTAGTCCCAAAGTAGGCAATTTAATGCCTGTGTTATGGGTACTAGACAACGGATAAACTTACTTATAAATAGATAAACATCCAAGACTCGAAACACCACACATCAAGACCATACGGTATACCACGACTGTATTCTCAAACTAGCTGTGCCCGCGACTCCGTCCGCGTGGAATAGTGACTAATTTTCCCCGTTTTCCCACATTTTTGAATGTTTCTTCGCTCCTATTAGTCGCAGCGTAATGTTATATAGCCTAAAGCCTTCCTCGATAAATGGTCTATCCAACACAAAAATATTTTTTCAATTCGGACCAGTGTTTCCTGAGATTAGCGCATTCAAACAAACAAACAAACAAACTCTTCAGCTTTATTATATTAGTATAGATAGAGCAGGCAGAGCACACGAAACGTGACAGACAAAACCATGACTATTTCATGTTTTGTGGGCACCTCTAGGATATTTTTTAGTTTTAATGGATACAATAGTGACAGGTTGCTAGCCTGTCACCTAAAATATACCTCAACCTCTACTCCCTTAGTCGCCCCTTACGACATCCACGGAAGAACTGGAGAGGTGTTATTCTAAATCCGACACCACCCGGCGATATTATTCATAAGCACAAGTTAATCCGACTATTCCAACGAGTAGAAGTCAAAATTAGTGAGCTCTTATTTTTTAATGCACTATTTACTTTTCAGGTGACAGAAGAACTATAATCGATATTTCGGATTATGGATATGAAGACGCGATCCCCGATGGAATGGTGATCGACTCTCAGGGACACCTCTGGGTTGCGCTTATGTTCGGGGGAGCGGTAAGTGTGTCAGATGGCTATTGAGAAATCAAAGCACCGATATAATAGTCCTACTAGAACTATTTAGTCCGTCAGATAAATTACCAAAAAGCATTGTACACATATTTTCTCTTTTATTTGACAAACGAAAAATGACGATAATACAGCGCTTAAAAGTTTCGCGTGACGTCACGACTCGTTACATTTTTTTCCGGAGGTTTGATGATCTATTACTTTGTCGATGTTTAGTCATTTGATAAAAGAAAAATAGGTATGTGTTTCATATTTTTCCATAATCTAACGAACGGACTAATTAGACATTTTCTTAACCCAGGACACAAGCCTATTGTAATTAGGAAAATCGACGTAGTGTATATTCTTACGCAGACTCTTGTAAGCTGACGTAATCATGGATGGCAATTAGTATAATTGAGAATTTTGTCGAGCATTACACTGTGTTACTATTACGTATTGAATGAGTAATTTTACCTAATAATGCTAGATGAACTGAAACCGTATTACAAACTAAATCTATTTCATTCGACTTTTGATCTCGTCTTTATTTTGTATGCCACTCACTTTCCGTGTTTCGTTTAAATTCAGCTAATTAATGTGGCTTTTATCTAATTACAGTCACCAATAAAGATACCGACAGTCAAAGTGGCAAAAAGAACGTTGTGACAATAAGAGCATGCAATATTATCCTTGGCACTTTGACCGTGTCAATATTTTTGTTGCTAACTGTTATACACTAAAAACTATGATTATGTTCCCAGATTTTACACGTGGATCCAGACAAGCGTACAGTAGTGTACGCGTACAAGCTGCCCGTGTCGCGGACGACGTCGGTCTGCTGGGGCGGGCCGAACCTCGACGAACTGTTCGTGACGACTTCCCGGGAGCGCCTCAACCCGAAGGACGAGCCGCTAGGCGGCGCCATCTTCACCATCCGGAACACGGGCCACCGGGGCCTGCCGCCCTATGAATTTAGATTAGACAATGCCGATACCTACTGAGCCGTAACGGGAAAGCTAAACAAAGTTACCAATTTTAAACTTTTTATTATTTAAAAATTACTCGTTGCCGCTGTTGTAAATCGGTATAAAGCATGTTTTCCAAATAAGAAAGCAGTTAATAATATCGGCGTCTGAAAGGCAAAATTGAATAGCTGGTATTGACTTATACAAGGTAGGAATCAGCAAATCTTACTATCCTAAAAAGAATAAACTTATACTTTTTTTTGGCGTAGTCGCGTGAATTTTCATTAGGAATAGAATCTTCCAAGTTACTTTTCAGGGCGCATTTGATTTTTTAGTGTTTAGTTCTGTTTATTTAAGTAGGTGGTTATTTTATAATTATTTCTAAAAACACAACTTAAATGCGTCAGGAGAAACAAGCTTCAAGACAAACCAAAGCAATAAAAAATATTTATACTTAAGTTTTATACGTTCGAGAGCTTTTAAACACAAACCAGTGGATCGTAGCTCTGTAGGGATGGTTAATTATTTTGTAGAAAAACGCTATAGCATTCTACGAATTAAATTAGTTATGTTATGTTATGATGAAATAAATGTATATTAAAGTTTTTGTTTTTTTTATAGACATCCTAAACTACCAACCATTTCAAAAATAAAAACACTAATAGCGGATCTCATGCACTACAAAAGAAATCAATACAGTTATTTTATGTTTCGAAATAATTTATTAGAGGACATGCATACAACAAGATAATAATAACAAGATCTGGTAACATTTTAAACTCCCGTTTATAAATAACACATAAATAACGAAACATCACATCACAACAGCTAGATGACTAAATTCTGTGATTACATTAACAACTTGTGACGTATAATTACTATTTATTATTTTGAAAATTTTTATGCATTTTAAAGTAAGCTCAAAAGAGATTTCGATACAGTTTAATTCGAGGACCTTTTATACTTAATTGCTAAAAGCAGCATAAATTGGAACACATTTTGTTAGTAAAGTAAAGTAAAGTTGAAGTTTACATATTTTACGACAGTTAGATGATTCCAATAAAAAGGTCCTCAATTCAATAGTAAAAAGATTACATTTCAAATACAACGTAGAAAATAGGTAATGATTTTAAAACATTTTAGGCACATTTCCGATAGATATTCTCGAATAAATGATCAGTTAAAAGCATTTTATTGGCTGGTTTAATTTAATCTTATGTATAATCAACTTACAATATATTAGAGAACATCGTCAACAATAATTGAAGACGTACTATGTCTAGTTGAGATTATGTTGTGAAGTATAGGCTATCACTATACTACATTTTCAATAAATAAATCACATTTTATACTTGGTGTTACAGTAGTAACTAAAGTTAATCATTAAAACCAATGCAGCTAGGTCAACCTAGGTATTCAGTTATGTAATACACATAAATATAGGCTAAATATTTAAGCAGTGGATTTCTGGTTATTGCATTCTTATCACTTGTTTTCCTACTGCGATAATACTCAACTTAAAAAAAAACAACAAGGGTCATAATTATTCAAGGAACTACAATTTGATAAAACACAGGTGTATTGCAATTCACTGTTTTCTAGACGTCAGAAAACACTGTTTACTTAATACTTATATACATTCTACTTCAGTGAGATTCATTTTCCTCTAAATCTAATTAATTACATTAATTGACCATAATTTATTACGGTTGAGTTCAACTACAACATGTATAAGTCGCAACAAGACGAAATCGAAATCTAAAATACAACAGGTTTAATATTTGATTTATCTAGACGATATAAGATAGACCTGGCAGTGTCGCGGCTGTTCTATCTACGATGATAACGTTATATTTACACGACTTCGACCAACTTTTTAATAATTTACAGTCAATTGTTGATACTAAATAATTAAGGCTAACGAGATACCGTCATGGACGCATTAACGCCTAGTCAGAGTTACAAAAACAATCTACAAATACGACCCTTAAAATGTGTGTATTTTCGATCGAAATCAGCCAGTAATTAAGTGCTTTTGGTATGATGGCCATATTTAAACAAAAATAGTTTAGTTTATTAAAGAAAGTTTTTCTAGCTCTGCTCGGCTTTTACACACGACCTAACACTTCGATGCATTTATGCATAAGGACTAGGCAGTTGTGGCCTTTTAAAAATTCTTACTACTCTACCAACACCAACCACAACCAACATTGGCAACACGATGAGAACCATGCTGCCACTAATGTAAGCCCCCTATCCTTAGTTAGTCTTGTGCCTATTGCGATTGCAATTATGTTTTCTATTTGCTTAAATCGATTTGCATTCATTCAGCCGGGTGTGACACAAACTTGACAGAGGCACAGTTACAGTATAGGTCAACTTGGTGTATTTGTATAGTTTAATGCAATGGCGTATCTGGACGCCACAGCCAACTGCGTTTCATGATTAAGTATATCTTTTTCTATTTCTGTGGCGATCGTTCCCAGGTAATATTAATAACAGCAAAAAAGACTCACATAGTTGTAAAATACGGGGTACACTAGAGCCTTGGCGCGATGAGGCCCGACATTAAATCAAAAGTGTTCCCATCGGGCGCGACGCGAGTGTCGCCCGCGGCCGTGCGCACGCGCAGCCAGCCCGCCTCGTCCACGCCCGCGATCACGCCGTCCACGGGCGAGGAGGAGCCCGGCTGGTGGACTCGGATCGACTCGTTACTGTGAACAAAGTATTCGAAGCTTCAATCAAAATGCTGTCAAATTTCGCAATTTTCACTTAAAAACGCGATTTAAAAAACCTTTCTTAGTAATTAAAAAAGTGTTATTTTCGTAAGAGGCGTTAAAATTAGGCGATAGGGTACAGTATTCCCAAGAAAATAAGTCACATCGGCTGTTTCCGTCTGCGCCGAGAAGCGCAGAACGATATCCGAGAGAAGCCGAAAGGGTAATTTATCTACATTGAACTTTATTTACAAATAATCTGGGCACAATTTTGCTTGCTATGCATTGCGTTTTGTGGGACGGAAAACTACGATCTACCAATGATAAAAGAGATTTATTCGCGCGCTAAACGGTTGAGTTTTGATTGGTTATTGATTGACAGATGTCTAGCACCCCAGTGTCAAATGCGTCGAGTAGCGGACCAAGAGCCAGCGGCCCCCAGACCTTTCAACTATAAAAGCTGTAAGTTTCTCAATGTATGTCTCCAATACAGGTAAAAACGAATTGTCATCCGATATACACAAGCGTACAAAATTTCAGCACTGTCCGAGACCGGGAAGTGAGAAGATTTGATTACAAACAACGGGGCAGGTGAAAGTGAATAAGAGCAAAAGTTGTAAATACAAAAGAACTCACTCATGCAGCCAGTACTGGTAATACTGTTCGCGGAACGCGTCCACGCCGCCATCCGTATCGATGTACTCCAGTATGTGTTCCAGCTGGGAGCAGTAGCGCGCTAGGAACTTCTCTACGGTCATAGGCGGAATGTTGGTATTGTGCTCCTTATTGTGTTGCTCTATGATCTGGTTGAGGCACACGGTCGGCACTGGGTTTGCGATGTTGACGCCGGTGCCTGAAGAATAAGTGTATTTAATTACCTATACCTTAACAGGGATGAAATCGACTGTGTACGGCTGTGGAGAGTAAGATAGCCAAACACATTTATGTCTTAGTCTTTTAGAGTAAAGAGCGGAGCATAGCAAAATTCGAGCGTAAACTCGCTGCTATCTAGCTCTGTTCCACGCGTGCAGTAATATTGCCCTCACGCTCGCATTTGAGCACGTGCGTCGCTCTGTGCACGCGTGTGTAGCAGCGGGTCAACGCTCGCAATACGCTGTGCTCCGCAACCGGCCTTTAGAAACGCATCTTCAAACCGTTTCCTACAGTATAGTAGATGGCGTAGAGGACGGTGATTGCCTACAATCAGGCGACCCTATTTTAACGGCGTTTAACTTTCATGTAGAGTATACCTAACACACACAGTATACAGTGGTACTCACCAATATTGCAGATGACGTCGTTGCCGGTACAGTTGGCGGTGGTAGTGGTGCCTCCGATCTTCACGCTACGCCCGAAGTAGATGTCGTTCGGCCATTTTATCCTGCGCCCAAAAATCACTTAATGACAGCAAAGAAAGAAAACTTTGTTCATAGTTTTTTCTAGTCTAGTGTATTCTTCAAGTCTAGCCTCCTGGCACCCTGCGTCAACTTTTTAACGTTAAAATTTGAAATTCACTGTCATTAATGTAAGATTCAAACGTATTGTAAAATTTATCGTTCATAAGGGTAAATGAGCGCCAGGAGGCTAGACAGTCACAGTCTTTCTAAAAGATATATTTATAAAAAAAAGTTCAATGAACGAGCTTACTTAGCCGGTCATCCCTAAAAGAAAGACAAAGAGCCCTCACCAGATTATTTAGAATTTGTTTATCTTGATTTAGTGTTTACGAGACCGGTGTTTACCTGATATCGAGGCGGTCGTAGGCGGGCAGCGCGCGGATGGCGCGCACGGCCGCCAGCGCCGCCGCGTGCTGCACCAGCGGGAGGGTCTCCGACACGCGCCGCCACACCTGCCACATAAACGATCGTGTATTCAAAAACTATCTATTGTGTGTCTGCCTAGAAGACATACTGCCTATTTAGGGAGAACGCTGGGATACTAATAAGAAAAGGTACCCCACAGTCACAAAGCTAAGGCTTTCCGTAAAAAAATTCGTATCGAAAATAAAAATGGTTTTTTCCTACTTAAAACGTCCCACTTAAAAATGTTTCATACATTTGATATGAAGCGTCATAAAACTGACTAAAGATAAGTATCCATTGAATGGAAAAATAACCAATTTTGATCAGATAAAAGTTTTTTTAAACAAACTCTTTTTCAAAGTCACTGCGGGCAAAAACACGTCTTTTTTCACTTCAAAGAGAGAGCAAGAGGCTAAAACTGGGTTATTGCTTAATTGTGATTTTCTGGAATACAGTTCACAGTACCCAAGTAAAAAATTGGTACAGTTAGAATCCATGTTTGTCTATAAACAGTGCATCTCTTGAGCATAAAATAGGACTCATATTTCAACCATTTTCTAAGCAACTCTACCGCCGTAGTCTCCTGGCTTGTGACAGACAAGACAAAAAGGTGATCAACGAACAAACTGAGTAAAAGTTCATCTTCGGAGAGATAAATCTCACAATTCGCAAGTCTCACCTGCAGAGAGATGACGGCCTGCCCCGGCACAGAGATCCAGGCGTTCTCCCCGCGGCCGCGCGCGCGCGTCTGTCGTCGCGCCACGGCCGCCACGCCGTGCGCGAGCGCCGCGCCGCCCGTCACGAGGCTCGTGGACGCCATCACGTCCGCGTACACGACGAGCCGGCCCAGCGAGGAGGACGTCAGGTTCTGTCACGGAAGCCGGATTAGCAAGCACGAGTAGCAAGGGAACCGCGTATTTAGGGGCCAAGGGCACCAACGTTTTCTGACCGTAAAAAGTAGTAGTATTTATAAATGTGTATTCGATTTAGCACAGTGGGCTTTCACTAAAACAACCAGTCAACACAACGCTGTCAAAATACATGTCATTGTCATCAGTTTTGTGAAAAACGCAACCATAAATCACGGGAATTCATATTGAATTACCATTTTGCTCCGATCCGATATTTACTCACAGCTACACGTTTTCACCATGCGAGCACACAGCGCTCAAGTTGTGCGTTACACCTATAACATTCACCTACAATTTCGGCGTTTTTACGTTAGTGGAACGGCAATTTATGCAGTCGTGGTCGATAGCGTTGCGGGCGATAAGTGGAACATACTCATAGTGGCGCTAGGTTCGCTACAACACCAATCAGCCTTATGTAAAACAGTTTTATTACCCAAAATAAACTTACATCAAAATACTCGACCGTGGAGAAGTGCTCCGGACAGTCGTAAACGTGGACTGGTAGAAAAGAGGCAGAGGGGGGGTGTAGTTCTGGTTCCCCGCGTAGACACCACTGTACCGCCATAGCGCCGAGCGCGTGCGTGCCCCCCTGTCCCCGCCAGCCCTCCACTAGCGACAGCTTGTGCTAGAAGGGGGGGAGGATTAGTCTGCTGAAGCTGAAGGTAGCTTGTATGTCGCGTGTCGAGTTAAAATCGCTAGGCAAAAGTAGAAGGGGTATACTATACTCTGGCGGTTTAGGCACTTAACTAAATGTAAACAAACTTGATTGATGACAGATCTGATAGGTTAATAAGGTTATTTACTACCCACATTTTATGCGATGTTCAAATAATTTACCAAAGGAATCTTACTTAATATTTATTGATCTGATGGACGTTAGTATTTTAATTGCGATTGTTTCTGGTATACATAAACTTAGGCACCAACTAAACATTTTTTATTTTTTCCTTCATTTGCTGAACTATTTGAAAATCCGATAAAATGTGAGTAATAAAAAAAATCTTATTAACCCATCAGATCTGAGATGTAGTTTGTTTACATTTGGTTAAGTATCTAAACCGCCAAAGTATAGGTATTTTAGGTCTCTTCGTTCGGTATCAGAGGAGCGAGAAGGTAGACGGCGACACGTTATTGGTAGATGAGCCGCACTTCGCCTCCCCGCGCTGCCCCCGATGCGACGGTTACCCCCACTATACCTTATCGGTTTAGGTAGTTAAAACAATGTAAACAATCTTGACGTGTCTTTTTATTTAAACGTACACTTTATAAATCGAAATCTTTACAATTGAATTGTATAGTGTAACGATTTTCATTTTTAGACTGTATTTCAACAAAAAGACATGTCAAGATTGTTTATATTGTTTTAACTACCTAAATCGATAAGGTATAGTTTCGACAAGCGATCTTAAAGCACCGCGCGACTTATAAGTTATGAAATAAGGTTACTAGCGGCATGATGTTTTTGTTATTACGTAGATTAGATTTTTAAATTGCGTTGTTTATTCATATAGAGTAATTTTAGAAACAAACTTGAATATTTTTTTTATTAATTTACTTTTTTCTTGCAAATTGCATACATGTAGTGACTGAATTGATAAACTGGACGACAAAAAGTTGTCAATGTTATAAGTGTGAGTGTAGAAGAATAATACTGGGAAACTAGCTTATTTATAAATTACCGGTCATGTGTGTATATTAATGTAAGATTAATAATAAAGTCGTATTTTAAGAAAACTTGTTATTTTTATATAACATTAAAATTCTGAACAATATTCAAAAGTCTCAAGAACAAAATTTAAAAAATCATCATGCAGTATTAATATTTAATTTACGCAAAATCTTAGCGTAAGCTACGATCTTTTTACATTAGATGTAGAAAAAAGAACTAGCCTACTGCTGACAAAAAGTTTATAAAAAAAATTGAAAAATTTAGAAACTTTTAAAATAAACACATATGTAGTAATTTTTATTCTCATCCAAAACAAACGTGCGTAGCATAAATACGGATATCCGCTGTGCGTACTGTAAAAAGCAGAAAAAAAGGGCGTGCTTTCTAGTCTCCCAATGTTTTGAAATGTCCAATTGTTAAATAAATATACACTTTAAACTACATACAGGGTAAGTTCTATCTAGTTAGGCAATATAAAGCAGAAATTACATTTATAGACTCGAGATTTTGAGCTGTCAGATATATTCGATTTAAAATTACGTACTACACATATAAATAAAAACAAAAGTAATCATTTATTTCCTGTGTTTCTGGGAGGCCTGCGCTCAACTGTGGGACGTAAAGAGGCTATTGATGATGACGAAGCTTTCTTTAGTTAATTTTCGTCATTATGTCGTTACAACATTATAAATAATGCATTTCTGATAATTATTCTTAGGTAAATAGTAAAATAGTATATGGGCGATAAATTGAATAGTAGAACATCAGAAAATAGCACAATACCTACATGTAGCCAATATCAGTCTCAAAATCTCGATCCATCGCAACCAATGAGCAAACGTGTTCGTCGCGTCTCACCGGCCATCACACCGTCACGTGGCCGGGGCCCGACGACGCCGGCCACGCCCCCTAGACAACCCATTACATCACTTAAACATAATGAGCATACGGGGCAATTTAGAATGACAGCGTTCCGGAGGGCCTGAAGTTGTCCGATGTACGGTCCAAGAGGCGGCCAAAATGGGGGAGCAATCGCTTTGGGAACATTAACAATTATTACATTTATTTTATTTGTATCATCATTCAGTAATTTGCAATAACATCACAACTGATGTAGTGTTGAACAGTAGAGTGAATGATTTAAAGGTTCTGTTGATGTCCAAGTCAGTTGCAAACATAAAGCTTGTGTGAGCTGAAATACATTACTGCTTGACGGAGACGTGGTTCGGTGAACAGGCTCAATGTAATACAGTCATTAACTGACTGCATTAAACTATCAAACGCTTTCGGTTTCCAAATTTAAAATAAAACAAATGACGGTGTATCTAAAAAGCATAAAAACATATACATAAATTTACTTATATGGCATTAACATTGGATTTCATCTCAGTCCAATAATAAATCAATCTAATGTCATAATGCTAGTATTACAGTACCTTACCTACCACATTCCTAAATAACTTATCCACAAAGACGATCATATTTTACTTGGATAAACATACGCATTTATACCACACCTTATACACCCATCCTTACTAACTTTACAATATCCTTTGCTTAAAACATGATCGTCCTTGTTCAGCAATAGTACTAGAATGGCGATGCATTGAACATAACATGAATGATGTATAATTACAAACAGTGTCTCACCACGTGGTTGCCCAGGAAGAACCCTCGGGTGTAGTCGAGCTGGGTGATCTCCCGCGGATCCCTGACGTGCAGGTCGAGGATGTCTCCCAGGATCTTATGGATGATCTCTAGGCGAGCCTCGTTGCTTTTGATCCCTTCTTCGGCTAAATAGTCGCTGGGATCCGCTTCTAAGTGGATCTGTGGAAATAGGTATGATTTGTTTGAGATGTGTGATTGTGTGGCTATAGATAACAGCATATGGGTCGAAAATGCGTCCCTACGTAAGAATCAATCCATCATTACGGACCACATCACCAAAAAAACATAAAAAAGTTTTACGGAATATAAATCTTTATCAACTTATCATCAACATCATTCATTTATCAATTAACAACGGCTTTATCAAATCCTCTTCAGTAGTCTTTTCAAATTCTAGCTTAAGCTTTCGCAGTCGCCCGTGCCCGTGTTCCTCGCGAGGGCTACGATCAGCAATGCCAACGTTAAAATAGTTTTGAAATTAGTGGTCCGAAATATTTCAGCAATTTTACATGTCAAGATTTTTAAATGATCTAAACTCTCATCATAGTAATCAATAAATAATCATAAAAAGGGCCAACATGAGCAATATTACAATTCTATTTCTATTTTCACAGGCGTGATTGTATGTGTACGCATGTATGTCTCAGCCAACTTACAAATTGTAATGTGATATTGCCCATGTTGGCCCTTTGTTATGATAGTGCTTAAGCCATAGCCAATTGGCTATGTAATTACATAGAACATCATTAACTCCTGCCGCAACAAACCTGCGAGAAGATGGCAACCCCGCTATTGGTTAGATCCGTAGCCTGTAGCAGCGACGGCGTGCGCCAAGTCTCCTCGGACGCCAGCACGCGGACGTCCAGCTCGTGGCCCGGGTGGCCCGTGTACCGGGACGGCCTACGCCAGGGAATGAAGTCAGCCCCGGTACAAAGCAGCTAAAGGCCGGTCGGGGAGCAGAGAATTCGAGCGATGACCCGCTGCTATCTATCTCTGTCGCACGCGTGCAGTAATGTTGCCCTCACGCTCGCACAATGCGACGCACGTGGTAAAGTGTGAGCGTGAGGGCAATATTGCACGCGCGCGACAGAGATAGATAGCAGCGGGGCAACGCTCGAATTTCTCTGTGCTTCGCGACCGGCCTTTAACGACTTTGACAACTGTGCCATTGTGAATCTTTTCAGATGACTTTGAAAATGAACTATCGTGAGACTCACTCATAATGAAAAATACGGATAACTCGAATCGAGTTTAGCTCGACATGTTTCGGGCTTGTCCGTAACCTTTCATTCATGCGATCCACCGCTCTGTTCGCGCGACTGCTTGTGTAGGGCTGAACACAACACTAACATCATTTTGTAAGGGCACGTCCACACTATACCTTATCAGTTTAGGTAGTTAAAACAATGTAAACAATCTTGACGTGTCTTTTTATTTAAACGAACACTTTATAAATCGAAAACTTTACATTTTACAATTTAGGTATGAAAAAATCCTTTATTTTAATAATTGAATTGTATAGTGTAACGATTTTCATTTTTAGACTGTGTATTTCAACAAAAAGACATGTCAAGATTGTTTATATTGTTTTAACTACCTAAACCGATAAGGTATAGTTGATGTCAAGCTAAACACGATTTATGACGTGAGTTACCCGTATTGTTCCATGTTACCTTGATTAATTGGTATGATGATTCATATTGAACTTTCTTGTGAAAAGAAAAGTGTTTTCCTAATGTTAAGCCACAGGTATAACCTCGGGAGGCCTACGTCAAAAGGCTGTTCAAAACTGAAACCTAATGTTGGATAAATAAAGGCAACATTAACTTTTTAATTGATCCCAATTATACGTGGAAACTTATGGTTATGAACATATTAATCAAAGTTGATAACAAATGTCTCTTTCTTTATCTTTTTATTTCGTAACGTTTTATACTGCTGTACAGTCACGAACCGGGATTGTTGAGCTACTTGCCACTGTTCACAATTTAGACGTGTAATCAATGACCGATGTGACCGACTAGATGTCAGCTATTGGAATAGTATTACACGACCAAGTTACAAACATAGGTAAGTGGCTCAATAATCCCTGTTCGCGATGGTACACTATTCGGCATCAAACTGGCAAGATTTTATCGCTTGAAAAAGCGATTCGTGAACTTACTCTCCCTACTTGGAAAGTTGCTAAGTTCGATGCGGATTAGTGTACGGAGGAGATGGTGTTAAAATCGATGTTTAGAACCCTGTTAACCAATTTCCTTTAATTTCCAAGAGTAACCACTTCATGTATAGTGATGCTGATGAACGGAAAGGAACACTATGAAATATAAACTTGAATGTAAGTATTAGTACTTTTGAACATTTAGTATTAGATTCGTAAAGTACAAAAAGTGTAGCAAACATGAAAACGATTTTATTGATGCTGGGAATCAAATTATACTTATTGAAAAAAAAACATATGCATTTTCAAAACATAATATTGTATTACTTTCATGTTCAGGTGTAAAATATGTTGGTGGACATGCATAACTTCTAAAATCATTACAAGAAATTTGTCATGCTATATAGTTTTATCCGACTTGTAATTTGCAATGGGAAAATACATTGTCATTCTGACTTAGTTATTAGAGATTAAAGGAATAAGCGGACTGTAGGAAAGGAAATATTTATCATAAGTAGCTTTAAGTCTTACGAATTTATTAGGCATTGATAAATACTAATATGAATATGTAAATAATACAGTGAACAACCGCTTGAAAGCTACTTTACAAGAGCTATAGTTCAGCTGAATGAGAAGCATGACATCCCAGCGTGAAAATTAAAAAGGACAAGTGATAATTCATTTAGCACTCTAATTAGTATGTAGCTCTAAAACTGTTACGTGTTTTGTCACTTGCAACCGTTGTATGCAGGTCTATGTACAAACTTTTAGCTATGTAATATGCAAGTAAACATAATAAAAAAGTACTTGTATGTCATATATTTTAAATGATGGCCATATAACATGGTAAAATACAAGTTTTTAAGAGGTTATGTCCTCTAGGAATAGTAAGTTGTACATTACCACGCAATACGCTTCTAGTTGTCACAGAAAATAAATATTAAGTATACCTAAATTAATTAAAAAAGCAGTCAAACACTACAAGCTTCAAATACAATGGTAAGATGCGAATATCTACATTTTGCGTACCCATAAATATTAGCATCCTGACTTGCTCTGTAAAATTTATTTTCATTTTAAAACCCACCAAAATTGGCACATAAAATAGATTGCAATGTTAGTAGCTCAGTTAATTGTAACTCGCTGAAAAGCAATTTAAGATATTGCAGAAATAGCACAGCGAAATGCTTTGTGCGATAGAATCAAGTAACTCTAAAGATTTTTCTCTGCTTGATAGTAAAGAAGTTACAAAAAGACATTTAGTTTAAGATGATAGTAAACAACTTACTGTCTGTCGTTCTCTGTGGAGAACTGTTTCTTGGCGGGCGAGGCTTGGTAGCAGAATATGTGATGCTTCATCTTCACAGACTTCCATTTGTCGAAACTAAATTGCACTACTTCGTTCTCACGAATCTGTGGTGTAAAAAAAAAATGATTTTAATGAATAATAAATAAAAATAAATTGTACTCTCACTGTGCACAAATGAAGCCTCAATCGAAGGAAATAAAACAGAGTTTCTTTTAAAAACACTGAAGAATTCATTCATTCGATTGATACTTTCAATGATTTCTAGTGCTTTATAGCAGAAATGTTTCCAGTCATAAAACTGCTGCAAAATAATTTCAAATTGAGCGCCTATTGCTCCAGCACTGCCCTCGTTTGGCGCATGTTGCATGCGGCGACGGCATCAGTGTAAAAAACACGGCAGTCAACCGCTTACAGAAAAATCTAATGTAAAGATGACGTTCGCCAACCGACGTAGTTTGGAAAACGGGAACCTTAGGTCAACGACTCATAATTTCTGCTTTAGCTGCCGACTGACTGTAGCAGGTCGGAGCAGAGCGCGAGCAGCCGGCCGCCGTCCAGCGAGGAGCCGTAAGCCGCCTCACCTCGGCAGTCTTGTAGTGCGG
>BHDV01003590.1:222466-269738 GCA_005406045.1 Adoxophyes honmai | reverse complement strand
TGTGTACTGTATCTGTGTGTGTAATTATCTGTGGTCTATGAAATAAAGTCAGTCTTGTAGCAACAACTATTGAGTTTACATTAGGATGTTTATCTCTATACTTGGATAATTGTCTATAGGCCTGTGAAGTTTCTTTCCCGGAATGTAAAATAAATCACAAATATCTGAAAATATTGCTTAGTCTTTTGTACTCTGGCTCTTAGTCTACCGTTTAGCATCGCAATGTCTAATGATTGCAGGTACGGGACGTAAGGTAGGTAAAACGCAGGGCGCATTGACCTGAAAAGCGAAGAAACATTTCCTCCTACAAGGTCAAAATGAAAATTTTCAGAAAATATTTTACAAGTTTCAAATGCATACACGATCACTGGTTTAAATATTTTCAGTCAATTTTAGGCAACCCTGAATAAGCAAGTTTATCCATAGCCTAGTACCCATAGCACAGGCATTAAATTACCTAATTTGGGACTAGGTGATTGGTCTAAATTATCCAATGATAAAAAACAAAAAAAAAAATGTCAGCCATCTTAATCTTTAACTATAGTACAGCTCATTTACCCTGGCAATAAGGTAGGCTCAGGAAGAGACCCATACTACGTAATATTATATTTAAATCCACATCAAGTCACCCCAGACCAGACTCTAGTTAAAAATGTTGTTGAATATCAGTTTTAAGTAACCAAGTACAATCTATGTGCATGCAAAAATAAAGATTTACTGTACCTACATGCAATTCTTACTAGCAAATTGAGCTTACCTATCAGCATCCAAAACTTTTCTAAGAGAAGCTTCCAGGTTATCCCTAGCAGCTACACTATCCGAATATATCAATATATTGGGTGATTTAGTATTCACTAATGGACGGGATGTTTTAGCAGACTTTGGTGTGCCCTGAGACGGAGAGTCCTTTGGAGAATCCTTCGCATGTGTGCAAATTTCGATCTGAGGCTGACATTTTTTAGGCCCAGATGAACTCACTATCCTTTTGTGAGTGGTCACTGATTTGATTTGACTAGATATGTTCAGTAATGATGCCGAAAGTTGGCTGGTTCCTTTCTTCAAGTCTAATTTGAGGCTAGATTTTTTTGGTGTGATCTTGTGTTGTATTTCAACAGTAACGTTTTCAACAACAATCTCTTCTTGTGGTTGCATTTTTTTTTCAGGTGACTTTTCTGGCGTTTTTAGGGGTTCAACAGTATCATTTGCTTCTTTTCCATCTTCTTCAGTGAGTGACTTTGTTGTATTGACACTGACATCAGCCAGAGATACATGTTTTCTGGTAAGGTTTGTGGTTTCTAGTAATCCATTGCTTCCACCATTCATTTCAATGGTTGCACTGTTACATTCAGATTTAATATCTACTACTTTAGACAGTTTTCGAAGTAAGGCTGCATGCATTGGCCAATGGAACTCCGCTGGGGGATTCTTTAGGCTATGGTACACGTCACTACGGAGGCTTCTCATTGATGCGTCTGTGGCTTTGTTAGGTTCACCAGAGAGTTGAACAGCTGAGAAACATATTCACACCATTAAATAATTACATTATAGCAAACCAAATTTGAAGCAAATGAATGGTTGACTGGATGCACTTACTTTGTATCCTGACTACAGGCAGCTTATGGTCAATTAAAAATTCATCACTTCCCACAAAATGAAATCCAGCAGCACTGAGGTTTTCAATATTAGTCTTTAATACTATAGCTAAGTGTGAGCTTGCTTTCCATGCAACTGGCAAGCCCATAGAGTCCAACTGAAATGAGAGTTTATTTATCACTATGGTACTACTGTTTTATTTATCTTTACTACAAGGTTGTAAAGTAGCAAGTTTACATTTTTTCGGCAAAGTCATACTGTCAATGTCACCCAGTGAACTAATTTGACAAAGGATCACCTCTAGTAAGATATCATTATCAGGTTCAAGTAGAGTGTGTATTGGTTGATGATAAGCAAGTGAAAAAAACTTTAGGCAAGTCTGAATCAATCAAGCTGATTACAAAGGTCAATGAAATCCACATTGTATTAATGCTCTCAATTGATTAAGTACTTATTTTAAATAAAGCTAATGGTAGTCAAATTTCGCAAAATATGTTATAGGTACTTGAATGCATCTGTGTAGAAAATTAGTTTAAGCCTATAAAATGAACAAAACTTCAGACATAATCCATGTTTTACCGATATTAAATGATTGGAGATTGATTCATGGGGCTCCATTTCACACTCCAGTAGAACTTCAACATCAAATTCGGTGACAGGTGATAAGTCATTGGACCCCAGTGGCAGGCCTCCCGCACAGGACACCCAGTCACTGATCTCAATGCACTGAGCTGGCTTCATACTACATATTCTGGTTGCATTTGTGTAATCTAACAGATCACACAGATACGCATTTTTAGGGTTTGTGCAGAGTTTAGAACTCAAAGTAGGAGTTTCTGAAAACCAAGACAATTTTTTAATTACCTCTACATTATAATTTTTTCTGATAATTTTGTTTTACGCATAGATAAGTAATATAGAAGTATCAATTTACCTGCGGCATTTTCAGGCACTTTGCAAAACGCGACACTCGTGTTACCGCTTAAAAATTCCAGAAGCCGCGCTCGAAAGGAACGTATTCGCCAAGTTTTTATAAAGGTCATTGCTATATAAATCGGCGTAAACAACATGATCGCACTCTGAACTGCTCCTCAATACTTTTAGCACACACTTTTATACATAATTGTGACCACTGAAATAAAAAAATATTAAAAACTCACGTCGAAATTGGGTTATCGATTCTAAAGTCCATCGATAAGACGCAATGTTTATAGTGCATTATTGGTCAGAAAAACTAACAGAAACACATCAAAATTTTGCTAACTAATAAACTTCTTAAAGCTTTTTAATCTAAGAACAAAGTTTAACACAACTTATTTCCTTAAACCGTAGTATTTAATATCAATTATGACTAAAATCCAATTGGTAATTCGTATTAGTCTCGAACGGATGAAAGATAGGTTTCGTTTTACGGTACATTGAAGTGCAAGTGTCTTGTAATGTTACAAAAATAACGATTAAATTGGACGATAAAATGTTAATATATACACACACAAAAAAAATATTTTTAGAATACACAGTTGAATAGTTATTCATCGAAGAAATTTATTTATCACCTGATAACTATACAGAAGAGCGACATGAACGAATTGAAAGACGGACGGGTGAAAAATAAAACGAAACGTAAATGTCAAACATGGCTGCGTTCCAAATTTAATCGTAATAATAAATATTTTCTTATGACATGCAACCAAAAATTACAATTTACATTGAATTTAAAGTTTCCATTGTTTTCATTAACTTAACTACTACTACTGATACTAGAAGCCAGGGTCTTTGTACATCAGTGTTTAAATCTAGTAATTTTTTGTCCCTTTCGCACACGCCAGGTTGGAATCATACATTTTTAGGGTTCCGTACCCAAAAGGTAAAAACGGAATCCTCTATTACTGAGACTTCGCTGTCTATTTGTCTGTCTGTCTGTCCGTCTGTCACCAGGCTGTATCTCACGAACCGCGACAGCTAGAGAGTTGAAATTTTCACAGATTATGTATTTCTGTTGCCGCTATAACAACAAATACCAAAATCAAAATAATAATAATAATTAAGGGGAGCTCCCATAAAAAAAAACTTGTTTTTTTGCTGTTTTTGGTTCGGAACCCTTCGTGCGCGAGTCTGACTCGCACTTGGCCGATTTTTTTATTTATTCAATTTTGATAGGTAAAAGAAGGTATAAATAACTTTCTGTGTAATTTCGTGTTTTGTTGTACAATAAAGTATTTAGATACTTACACAGGTACAGCCTAATCAAGTTGGCCCCCTGATACGCATATTAGTGTGTACCTACCTACTAAGTACTACCCACACTAAGGGAGAGGGAGGTCCAATCGCTGTGTTCAGGTACGCTCCGACGGCGAAACCTTGTGAAAGCTCTACGGCAAGCAGGTAACGGCAGACAGAAAAAGCAATATTTTTATAGTGAAATAACGGAACTACTCACGTATTTTATACCGAGATTAGCTTGGCATGTTTCGGGTCAATCCGTGACCCATCATCAGGAGCTACGCGCCACGGCAGCGGACAGACGCGCATTGGAGTGAGTCTCACAGTAGTTTTGTGTTTAAAATAGCAATATTTTTACACCAAAACATGCTCGAGATCGGATTTTTGTACGTAGTACTATTACTTATTGGGTATATGTCTGGGTAAA
Organism: Adoxophyes honmai; assembly: GCA_005406045.1. NCBI lineage: Eukaryota > Metazoa > Arthropoda > Insecta > Lepidoptera > Tortricidae > Adoxophyes > Adoxophyes honmai. The sequence goes on along the minus strand of BHDV01003590.1, from coordinate 265,495 downwards.
TTCCACTAAAATTGTCAATCAGTAAGTATACCTACTTAAAATGCCCTAATGCTAGCATTACATCCGAACATGCAGACACAAAGATGGGCATGATGGAATTAAGGATTCCTCCTTACTTAGGTAATTGGTTGATTACGAGATCCCAACAAAATTAAGTAGCTATCAAATAAACTCTACCAGAAATAGAGCCGTGGGCAAGAGCTACTTAAATTACATGATTACTCATTCATTATACTAGCACATGACTAGATCGATAGCATTATTAATTCAATGATTAGGTACGTAGTAACAATGTACCGATACCATGACAATAAGTTCCTGGGTTGTTTAGCTAATCACTCGCCGAATGTTGACACATGACCACGCAGCCCAAATATCTACTAAGTAGGTATTATTCATACTTGTTAGCTACAATGAAGTAGTCACGTATGACTTAGTTTCATCAAATTAAACTTAGGACAAGGCGAGAAAATAGGCTTTCCAGTCTTTAGCACCGAGACCCCGAATAATAAATAACATTGGAGTATGAAGAGTTGGAAGAGAAAGAGGAAAAATTGGAAGAAAATTGGCTCACGCCTTTAACGCATTCTCTGCCACCGACTCGCATACGCGTTGTCGTGACTTTCGCCCTACCACTGTCAAAGATTCACAGAATATTTAACACACAAGTGCGTTCGCGGCACCTAAAGAAGGTTCAACTCGGAGATATAGAAGTGAATACGCTAATACTCTAATATTCCTAATAATGATAATTTAAGAAGTTTTCATACAACCTGCATGTTTATTTGGGTTAGTTAAGTACACACAATCAAAGTTTAGTATTGTCTTGTCCTAAAACTATGGTCTGACCAAAAACATGATCGTGTTCTATAAAATCAATCAGTACTTGGGTATTTAACCAAATGGTTTGTTTGAGTTAGATAAAGTTCTATTAGGTACCTAGATCACTTATTTGACAGCAATAGCTGCATGGCTCGAACCACGTTAGCAACGAGATGACACTCGACACACCCCTCAGTGTTTCCATGACGTCACTAGTGGCAAAGGTTATTTTTATTTCTAACCGAACTAAACACTTCATCTGTTTGGGTACTTCTAGGGAAGCGAGGAGGGGAGAGCTTCAGAAGTACTCAACCGATTTTTATATAAATATGTAGAAAGATTATCTAGACTCTAAAGAGTCTAACTGTCTAGAGCATATCCTAGATGGTTAAAAAAAAGTTCTAGCGAAATTTTCAAGTACATAATTACAATCAGCAGGTACTTATAAGTCGATAATGTAGCTATCGTGAATTTTGAACGCACACCTGTTTGCCACCTACGACACACGTGGTACAAAAAAAAAGAAAAAACTGTAGTTAAGTATGTAAGAAGAGGGGGTCTTAGACCATTGATATCACTGTCTTTAATCATCGTCCTATGTAATTTATTGGATCTCAATTATAATTAATTTAACTTAGCAAAATCACAAAGTGCATTAAATTGTAATGAAACGTGGACGTTGTTTTCAACTAGCGAGCCGTCAGTTCAATGATATCCACACCACGGCAAATCTTATTTTATAGTAATCGAGTGACGTCACGCCAATGGAATTTTGTTTACGCCAGCGCAGGTAGTGGGTCGCGGGTATCCAGGTATCGATCACCCGATTTTGCAGTTTGCAGGTAGTATGACGTCACGCCGATAAGTATAGATACATTTTGGTACACAAATATAGTCTCTAAGAAGAATACCTAACCTAGACTACATTAGATACCAACGTTTTCTTTTGTTATCTACTGGTATCGTACCTATGTTAAAAAGAAAAAAAACTTAATTCCTGAACGCACCCAGGAAATTAAAACCACGTTATATTATACCGCGTAAAATCTACCCGCGAATTCTAATCACTAAGTAAAACTTTCCAGTGCCAGAGAGTTCTGTGTAATTAATTAGATAGTAAAAAGAAAGTAAACAATAATAATGCACCTAAGTATAGCGATATGATTAGCCCAGTGTGGTGTCCCTCCGCGACCTAATGCTCAGTGATAAAAGTTACAGATGATGTTTACTTTATGCAGTCGAGTTGCACGCTAGCTAAGAAGCGCATGAACGAGCCGGGCCGGAGTGACTATACTTTACTGAATTCCGAATAGGCTACAATTTTAAAGTTTTCAAAATGGAACTGAACTTTGTTACAACCTTGATAAAACACGATGTGAACCATAATGTTAGACAGTGCTTCAAAAGTAAAAAGCCGTTCGGTAAGTGATACATTGTAATGGGTCATAGTTAAATACTAATTTACTCATGCTTTAATTACGTAATTTACACCCTCAACCACAAAGTGCTATGTGATTAGGTACTTAATCTATTCGAATTAGTCTGGGGATTTTCCAAAAACAAAATAAAATAATGGGTTTGTAGAGAGTTACAAATGTTTTTTTTTTCCAATTCATGTGGGTATTTTGACATGTATGACTTTGTATAATTAAGTGATTACTGCATATAAGTGAAATTATGTTGTGGCCAGCCTACAAAGTGCTACATATAATCTTATTTACAATAAATAGGAAGGTATAACTAATTAGTTTTAATTAACTACTTTAAAGTAGTTAGCAAATTACGACCATTAGCTACCTCATCTTCTTCATGATTTCTTAAAAACATAGTGTTTTAGTATAGTTTGTTTGTAAAAATAAAAATCATGCATATGAGATGTGTTAGGTATGTCTGAGGCATGTGTGACCATTGAACGGGTATTTAAAAGCAAGTTTCCTAGCGGTGGTTCTGAGCCAAGTTTCGGCATAATCGACTCAGGATTTATTGATAGTATTGCCTAAGTATTAAGCCTGAAACGTATAAACAAATGAAGTAGATAACGTAATTCTCCGTAATTCTACTCGTATATAATTTGAACATCAGTAGCTGAAAAACCCACCTTGTGCTGAAATTATCCTTTATAGGAGCGCATTGACTTCTTACTGAATGGTGTTGAACAGAGAATGTTGCAAATATAGGACAAGTTGAATTATCAGTACATTCGAAGTGCATAAACAAAAACATCCAGTTAATTTTGTACCAGCAACAATTGGTGCATTGAACTCGTCTGTTCTGTTTGAATGTGTGCGTGGCGAACAATTTATGCATAGCGCCAGTATTCGATACTATATTCGTTATCAGAAGTTCCTTAAAATTGTATTTTTATACATACATACAATCACGCCTATGTTCCCAAATGGGATAGGGTAATTTCGCCGGTTCGCGTCCATTTAGTGCAGTTGGCAAGTTTGACAGCAAAAATAAAAATGTTCTAGAACTCATTTCTACGAAGTATTTATGTCATATGATCATGATATAATACCTAGTGACTAGATGCTAACCCGTCGCCTATAATATACCCTGACGTATATATCTTTGGTCACATCTTACGACATACATGGAAATAAATGGGGAGGTTGTTATTCTAACCCGACATGATATTTTTATATCGGCCGGCTTAGCACAGCAAGGCGCGAGTAGAGGTACGCGCGAGATAGACTATACCTGTTAGGGGTCATCCATAAAGTACGTCACACGTAAAGGGGGGAGAGGGGGGTCGACAAAGTGTGACATGGTGTGACAAGGGGTGGGAGGGGTACTAAGTTTCGTGACATCACATTTCAAAATCTAATATGTCAAGAGGTAGTAATCGCGTAATTTGAAATATATTTACTAGCTTTCCGCCCGCAGCTTCGACCGCGTGGAATTCGGTTATAAAGCGAACATTCCCTCGGGAACATAATTTTTTCCCGGGATAAATATTATTTAATCCGGACTTCTATCTTTACGTTTGCAAAATTTCAAAGCAATCGGTATTGATTTAATGTTGATTTCATAAAAAGTACTTAATTTAAATGGAAATAAAACTAAATTTGGAACTGCTGTTTTAATTTAATAATTTTTCGATGTGAAATTGCAAAACATGTGACGTAACACTAGGGAGGGGGGGGTCTCAGAAATGTGACCACCTGTGACAAGGACGGGGGGGGGGCTAAAAAAATCATGAAATTCGTGTGACGTACTTTATGGATGGCCCCTTACTGTCAATAGCTTCTAATGGTGGGTCAGGAATCGTTCGATATACTCGTAATTTCTCGTTAAGTATTTCAATCCTGAGGTCCAAACAGTAACATAAGAATGCTAAGTTACTTATTCTTCCAATGTAGAATACATAGATCTTACTAAAAAGATTACAAGGCCCGCCACACACTTGTAAGTTTTACTTAGGTAGGTACGTAAGTAGGGACACAGCTATAAGTTACAATCACATAGCATAGCAATACTCATCTTTCTTTTTAGCAGATATCTCCGTCCCTACTTACGTAAGTAACACTTCAGGTGTATGACTGGTCTAACAATAGGTATCTCAAGTTTAAAACCACACACTGTTCAGTTAATTACAATTAAGTACATTACATTACATTAATTACATTGCTAATCAAGCTAATTGAAACCCAGATCATTAAGTACTAGCCGGCATTAGACAATAAAACAATAGGGCGAGATAAAAAAACTGGCCAAGTGCGAGTGCGAGTCGGACTCGCGTACGAAGTTTTCCGTACAAAAACAACAAAAAAAACACATTTTTTCTATGGGAGCCTCCCTTAATTACTATTATTAGTATTTTGTTTTTATCTAGTAGATGTTGTAGTAACATAATACAAAAACACATAATCTGTGACAATTTCAACTGCCTAGTTATCTGAGACAGCTCGTAGAATAGTGACCACCAAAAACGGCCAAAATATCACGTTTTTTCTATGGGCGCCCCCCTTAATTATTGTTATTATTTTGATTTTAGTATTTGTTGTCATAGCGGCAACAGAAATACAATATCTCTGAAAATTTCAATTGCTTAGCTCTTACGGTTCTTGAGATACAGCCTGGTGACGGACAGACAGACAGACAGACGGACGGACAGCGAAGTCTCAGTAAGACTTAGGGTCCCGTTGTTACCCGTTTGAGTATGGAACCCTAAAAACAACACCCCGAAGTGGAGATGACTAATAAACTAATACTCTAATGACCATGCGAAACGATGTTTACAAATCATTTACTAAAGAGATCTAAATTAAGATAACATCCATTTTTATAAGCTGTGATCTTTTACGAATTTAGTTACCCTTAAAGTACTCGGAGAGTCCACACGTGAACAGTGAATCCGTATTTCATGTGATTTTACAATAATGTCACTTCCAAACCGTCGCCTGGTGCACATGCACCCGTATAATTTTGTCAGACAAGCACTGGCTTTTGGAATTGGTACGTATCCTTACTAATATTATACAGGCAAAACTAAGATTTGTCTCTTTGTGTGTTTGTTATCTACCTCTCGGAAAAGAAACCGCCGCTGCAATCGTGATACAATTTTTGAAAGTCGATTCTTTAATTTAAATATCGCAGAAGAATAATTGTTAACGCGGAATATAACATTCTCGTATGTTATCGATAAATGTATTTAAGGCGGGCGTTGTTGAAACTAAAAGTTACCTAGTCTAATGTCTAATACATATATAAAATTCTCGTTTCACAATGTTAGTTACCATACTCCACCGAAACGGCTTGACCGATTTTTATTATGAAATTTTATATCTTCTTATGTACATTCAGTAGGTCTGAGAATAGGCTACTATCTACTTTTCATTCCGAAATTAATTTGAAATAAATTGTACGGCAAAACAACGTTTGCAACGGTAAAGGACTTTAATTCATGAGTCACCATAGAACCTTTTCCAATAAAAAGTCATTAGGTACTTACGATTTCCCTTGATAATTAATGGGATGGCACTATGACGTTTAATGTGAATTGGTTCTATGGTGACTCATGAATCCTTCTTGACTGTACCTATTATCTAAAAAAATTAAATTTTCGACGAGTTTTTAATGTGTATAGCGGGACATCTCAATAAGTAAATAATACCTATATTAAATTTTGTGGCAGGAGTCACAAATTCTGATTTATTACGACGGTTTTGCTGTCTCAAAATCAATCTTGAGTCGATATTTATAAGTAATTTACATTAAATAACATACTTACATTTATTTTTCTTTATTTACAGTTAGCAGAAAAGAAGAGGTGATGGCCATTAAAACTAAATTCCCAAATAAAGTACCGGTGAGTTAACCCAGTGAATATAATTTTATAAAATATGTATAACATTTCTAATTTAAGAACGGCATTAAAATGCAATTTATACTCATTTAAACCCGCTAGAAGAAGTGGTGGTAGGGAGAAGGTTGACCTTTTTTAACCAGATGAAGGAGAAAGGAGTCGTGTCCTATCGGGAAGCCGAACAGCTGGCCAAAAACCGTGCTAAGTGGCGTTTACTCCCAGTGCGGGTTTTAATACTATCAGCGCCCTGGGCGATGAGATTTCTATGCCACCTCCCAACTAAGAACTATTGGCTACAAAAGGGGTCATGCGACGCCCTTTTTACCGGGCGCCCTGACCAGTCGCCTAACCGCGCCCTACCCTAACTCCGCTACCGTTTACTCCCCTAAGTGTGGCTCTCAAATTTCAGAAGAAGAATAGAACGGCAAACTGTAGCCACATTTAAATGAAGTTACTGAAAACAGTTTTTGTCAACAGATAATCGTCGAGAGATACCAGAAGGAAAGGACATTACCAAACCTGGACAAATCTAAGTTCCTAGTACCAGAGGACATCACTATGTCGCAATTCTTAGTAATAATAAGGAACAGAATAAAAATCAAGCCTAATCAAGTAAGTGTCTGTAAACAATTTAAATTTAGCAAAGCAAGGCATTTTTGGTTTACCAGAACATTATGCCATTATAGTAACATTTGACCATGTCCCATATCTGAATGCCATCGCATTGTAAACAATATTTTGTTTACCAGTTGGATAATAGATAAGTTTTACATTGTAGAATTAATCGTTGTTAACGCTGGTTTACGTAAAGTTAGCCGTTGAAATTAACTTTGACCTTTGCGAACCTATGACGTGACATTATTATAGTCAACGTCAATAGTTGCAGCGTCAGTGTCAATTTATTGATATTATTTGACAAACTAATAAATGTATTGAAGTATACTGGGGCCCGCAAATTTACGATCCACTCTTGCGCGTATAATGTGAAATTTTCGGACAGTCTTGGCTTTCCTCGACCTCATCACCTGGAGTAACAATATGACATACGTACCTAATTGTAGTCTCCATATATCTAGTCTCACGTAGTCGGTGTTTGAGAACTCTACTCGCGAACTGTCAGCAAATAAAACTCAACAACCTGCAACAAATAAAGCTACCAGCAAAAGAAAACAAAGTACCTAATATGTTGTTTTGGCCGTAGGCTCTGTACCTGATCATCAACAACCGCTCAATGCTGAGCATGAGCCTCACCATGGCGCAGGCGTACGAGCTGTACGGCGACGAAGACGGCTTCCTCTACATCACTTACGCCTCGCTGGAGGTGTTCGGGTACCAAGACGGCTACAGTAAGTATTCTAAACATGGGACCCTCGGTCATCAAGCTTGTAGGTATACTCCGTTTTAGGTTGTGGGGAAGACTCCAATAGAAAGATCTCTCTCCAGGCAGATTTTATGCCCAGGGAAACCCCACAGGGAGAAAGTTGGAAGTTGTATTTACGTGAAAAAAACTTAGCGTGCTACTATAACAAATTACTTTGAGCTCTGAGAAACAATATGATACAAACAACAGCTATCTAAAGCATTACGTGGGTACTTATTTCATTTCGGTTTGTTACAGTTATGGAGAAAAAAGAAGCTGAAGCCATAAGAAATAGATTCCCAGACAAAATACCGGTAAGCTTATCAAATCTACCTAAGCGTTTGAAGGGACAATTTTGCAACTTTTTAAACATTGTCTACTACATGCACTATTTTCTTGCAGTTATACGTAGATAAATTCTCGAGAGACAAAGAAGTTCCTTCGATGAGCAGGAAGAAGTTCCTGGTTCCACAAGAGCTGACCATGTCCCAGTTTCTTTTCATTATAAGGACCAAAATGAAGCTGAAAGATTCGCAAGTAAGTGTTGCCATTATATCATTTAATTAAATACCCACCGACAAAGCCATAATTTTTTTAAATAAGCCCCCGTTCCCACCGCGTCGGGCGCCCGCACGATTTTTAATCGGGTGTCGTAGCCGCAGTACATTTTATATGGAGCTGTTCACACACGAACGACACGAATCGTGTCGGGCGTGTGTGAACAGCTCCATATAAATCCATTTTCATACATTATTTCCGTTAATTCGCAAACAAAACCGTTATCGATTCATGCTCGTTTTCATTACACTTATCACTCTGGTCACGAGGGCATTTAAGAAAGTAAAATACTCCATTGTTTACCCCTTTCCAACTATCGTGAGGGTAGGTAAATTCAATTGAATTCGTGACTGTTCGCAGGCGCTATACCTGATGGTGAACGAGCGCATGCTGGCCAGCCACAGCATGACGATGGCGCAGGCGTACGAGCAGTTCCGCGGGCCCGACGGCTTCCTGCGCGTCACCTACGCCGCGCAGCAAGTCTTCGGCTGAGCACGGTAACTACCACGGTCTTTTAAATCCATGATCAACATCATTGTATTGTAAGCAATTTCTGGTTTAAAGTAAGATTAAATAATAATAAAAGCGGTAATTTAATTACACTCCAATTCTTCCGTGGATATCGTAAGGAACGACTAAAAAAAAGGTTAGGATATATTTTAGACAACACCTGTCACTATAGTACGGATAGATCCAGAGAAAAGTAACCCCCTAGTAATGCAACATTGTAGTGGTGGGTTACCTTTCTCTGCACTCAAACTCTTAACATAAAAAAATAGAACTGGCTATGGCTACGGAACGCGAATTAGTTTTTTTTAATACAAATAGGGCTCTATAGTGAGGTGATAGCCATCAAGACTACGTAGCTCCTATCATAGTTTCGATTTCAGTACCAGTTAATGTTCTAAATGTTGAGTGTGGAATGGTGCCCTAGCGACAGCAGTGAAGAATACCAATGTGTTTATATAGAAATGTTTGTATCAGTGAACATTATTTATGAACTTGTTATTATTGCCGGTTGGAAGAAAACATGCCTTGATTTATTAGACGTCAATCCATTAACGAGGCGGTGATAAAAACTCTAACTGTTCGCATGAAATTAATTTCTGATATGCAACATTGTACCTCCCGGAGCTAACTAATGGATTATTAAATACTTTCTCAGTGCAGATTTAACGACAGTAATGACATATACCTACGGTTTGATTTTATAGTTAGATAATACTTGTTTTCTTAGACTTTAATGTATGATTCAGAATTCGGAAGAACACTCGGTAACTGCGTCTATGGTCATTTTTTAATCTCAGATTTAGTATCTGAGACACTGACATGTTGCCTTTTTTTGCAACTTTACAATAGTGCCGTGCCCCTACTATTGAAAGCTAAGAATACATTTTTAGTATCGATTTTTGTAGGTTAGTTATCCCACAAAATAGTCTAATAAACGTTGAAATTTGGTCGAATACGATAACCATTTGAATTCAGGGTGCAAACATTGTCGATGGCTTGGTTGGAGAGCACCATGTAACAATAAAATGTGGTATCATTATTTGTGAACTTGACATTTACATTTGTCAATTCAGTATCTTAAGTACTCTAAGGCGGTGAAAACAATGCACCGACGTAAAAGGTATCGCCAATCGCTAATTTTGTCTAATTATCGAGTATAACTGGACGTATATACGCGGCTATACATTTGTTATATTCACCTACATCGAGCACAATAACAAGACCAAAGGGTCGACGACCAACACGATTGTCAGTAAACGAATTATTAGCAATTCGATACTTTGTATAGTAATTACGTTTGAACTCAAGGTAGTTGATTTACAATCGAAACTGCAAATGGCACAATAGGGACGATAACAGCGTACCTAACATATTGCTAACATTAAATAACTAGACATTACAATGCTCTTAATAAATACTTAATAAGACATTTTTATATCAGCGACTTTAGCGTGTGACAAAGATGTTTACGCGATGGGCTCCTTTCGCATTTTTGCAGAACTCCGAAACAAGTCTACTCTATCTCGGGTCACGGGTACTTGTACTTAAAAGGGCAACAAACAATACGGGTGGTAAAAGATAAGAAAATAAGAGCAAAAAAGAGATCAATAATACTGTAAGTGTAGATGCACCGACTATTCGCAACTGCTAGAAGCGTCCTGTGGTCGTTGACTGCCGATAAGCACGTCTAATCAATAAACCAAATTCGCAACATTAATTTGCATCGTGCGAGATATTTCCAGTAAAGTCTGTCGGATGAATGGGCCCGTATTATTCCACGGCACCGGGCAGTGGTCAACGCAAACAACAGTTTATGTCATAATACTTAATAAGTTTATCGCGGGTCGCAGGAGCGCAAACAACGTATCCTCTTTATTGATAAGCAGGATTTATGTCCTTTGGAGTGTCGCGAGCCCCCCGGGGGCTGTTGCCGAGTCGCGCTGCCATGGAGACAGGCAGTCGGGCGAAAGCATCGCAAACACTCTGTTATCAATAGTTTGCTCGGAAGAGATAACGCTTCACTGCACTAAACAAGACTAATTACGGCTAATTAATTCTAAAGTCAAATCGCATAGCGTTCAAAGATCAATTCTAAGTTTTTAATGGTATGCTTGTTAAGTTTCAAACTTGCATTCTTTGTAATTGAACATTACCTAGAATAAGAGCGAGCGAGTGAATATTGTGTCAATTCCACATTTTTTTTCAATGATACTAAATTTAAACCTAGGTATAATACTCTATCATTTTAAGTTGAAGAAGCTTACAAATTGAATGCCTTGTCTTGTACACATTATAACTGTGATTGTTGCGAGTAAATTTGAACACTTTGTTCGTAAGTCATTGGATCTCTGGAAGACGGTTGCAACGGCTACGGTCACAGATACAACTCGCTATTGAATATCTACTCCCCGTATCAAGAATATCAGAATACCAATCCGCAATTGACTTCAACATTATTTGAACTCGTAACGCTTGTTTCAGGTACTGCGCGGTTGGATTAGTGAAACTCATGTTCCTGCAAAGTCTTGAAGAGCAAAAGACCGATAGTATTTTTTTAAACGTTCCTATTGTGATATTTTATACGATTAGATTATATTAATAGCAGCCACTGAGATGCGCGGCTGGCGCGAACCCTGGCCGCGCGACCGAGGCAGAAGATAGTTAAGACTGTGGAAAATAACGATCGAACTGTCTGTTTACTTCTAAGAAATAAATGTTAGGTTTGATCCCTTTTGTCTGACTCACAATTTTGTTTATGTAGTTTATGTTTTTATATTTTGAATAAAGATTTTCTCGACTCCTTCGTTAGTTAAGTATTAGTGTGATTTTTATGTTTGTAAATTACTTTCGTAGCTCGGTTTTGTTTATGATGAATCTGAACTAAAAATGTGATCTCAAAATAACTTACAAATCACAGGATTCGAATCATATGTTATAGCGTAACCAAGTCAAAATTGTGTAAATTATAATTGGCGGTAAATTATATACCTATACGTACCCCAAAATAATTATAAATGCAATTTTATTATGTATTAATTTGTCGCTGAAATAAATTTACTTTTTATAAAACACATCTATTTTCTTTCATATCATACCCATAAGCTGTGAACTATATTACATATACTTAGTAAATACATTTACTAAAGGCCATATTAGTAAAGAAATCATCGATTTGCTTGGTAGTCTTTATTTTCTCTTAATAATAATATAAATTTCTTACTTGCTAAGCCACATTAGTTATCGTTAGTTTTTCTTGAGCCATTCTGTTTGCGCAGCGGCAACGAGCGTGTCGTGGATGTCCTTGGCGTAGGAAATCTGTAGACGCACTGTGTTCAAATACTGCGGGTAGCTTAGAGTAGTTTCCTGTAGCAAAGAAAAAGACATGTGAAAGAGTTACAAAAATCCAAGCACATTTTCGCGTTTATGATACTAGTAGGATCATGGTTGCGTTTTTACTAAAAGTATTAACTCCTTTTTCCGTTTTAGTTTTGTGCAATGTTCTATAATAAAGCTAAAAAAAGTACTACGGTCCATCTGTTGGGCATCTTTGTACCCTGAGTTATTCTCGTAAGTAGACCAGGGTGGCTACCTGGCTACTACAAATACTACAAATAAAACCCTGACCAAATGTATTTTACTGCTCAAGACACTTAGCCAGACTAATGACATGTCATCATCATCAATTCAGCCTTAAGACTTTCACTGCTGAACATAGGCTTTAGACTTCCATGAATACCGGTAGGAAGCGACCTGCATCCAGCGTTTTCCGGCGACCTTATCAAGTGGTCTGTCCATCTTGTAGGTGGACGTCTTACGCTGCGCTTACTGGTCCATGGTCTTCACTCAAGCACTTTTCGACCCCATCGGTCATCTGCTCATCGCGCAATGTTGCCTGCCCATAGCCACTTCAACTTGCTAAAGACGTATGACTGATGGTAATTTGTACTGATGGCTCATTTTTCACTAGGTAACTGTTTTAATGGTCCACTCACAACAAGACTATGAGCATTGTCTTTTTTCTTTATTGTCTCTTTCCTAAGACCAATATGCATGGTTTACGGTCAAGTGCTGCAGATCACAAGATAGCAAGTTGAACAATGGGCAGGGCACATTGCATGAAGAGCAGATGGCTGAAGGGGTCTTAAAGCGCTCGTGTGGAGACCACGAACCAGCAAGCGCAGCGTAGGACGTCCACCTACAAGACGGACAGACGACCTTATAAAGGTCGACGGAAGACGCTAGACGCAGATCGCTTCAAACAGCTACTTAAGGAAGTCCAATGAAAGAAAGACATTTATTAACATGCAATGAAAATAAAATACTTCCATGCTGGGAAGCCATGTTCAGCAGTGGAGGTGTTATGTCCAAAATGGTGATGACTGTAGATCAAGGGACTTACGGAGTTGGGTCCGGCGTCGAGGCGCGACGGGATCACGGGGGCCGGCATGTAGTGCGCCGCGGACTGCGCCTGCTCAATGCACGTGATGGCTGTGCGCTGAGAAACAACAAAATGTTGGCCTTTTTACTACTATACCATTGGGTCATAGTGAAAAAAAAGGGTAACAACACAGACTTAAATCGAAATAGATGACTCAAGTGTATGTACTTCGCGTGCCAAAAAGGAGCCAAAAGGGAGAGCAATGCTCTTCTTTTGACGCGATTTCATTTTGTACCACTTAGATTAGGTTTAACTGCCTGGAGACAGGACAACCTGAATAAGGCGGCGTCACCTTGGGATCGGTTTCATTCGGACTGCCAATTCCCATCACTAAAGCGCTCATGTGACGTTACAGTTGGTAGAGAAAGTGGCACGCTTGGTTTTCATACAAATGGAGGAACTTGCGGTATCTATTTCGATATAAGTCTGTGGGTACAAACATTTCTTTATATCGAGATTGGCTCGACATGTTTTGGGCTAATTCGTGAGTTATCATCGGGAGCAACGAGTGTGTAAAGACGTGAGTGTATCCATTTTATTTTACTATGAATAAGTCTCACGGTAGTTTAATGACTAAATGGTCAGTTTGTGAAAATGAGTTATGGGTTTCAACATAATTAATGTCTGTATTCCCAAATGGGGTAGGCAAATAATCAAATCCATGAATATTCCACACTTCGCAACTACTCTTAGCATAATTTTAGATTTAAACATATTACATATTGCTGCTTTTTATCAAATATGATTCAATGACACAAACCACCAGACGGCTCTAGATTTTCAAATGTTGTTTGGACACCCGAAGTGTCAACGAAACAATTACAAAGACCATTTTTGACATTTTGAAACACTTTCCATCCAAACAGATATGTCTCATGGTCAAAGTTAAATGTTAATGAGCTATGCCCATTATTAACGACTGGCTTGTCAGTAATGATAAGCGTTTTGGATACTGTCACCCAAGGCATTATTAATATGCCCATGTGCCATCTGCTTTGAAATATATTTCCGTTACAATGACATTATCTGTTTTAACTTCATTTCTTGACATTGGATGATTAAAATAGTTTACCAAGACATTGTAATTAAAACTGAAGATTTGAAATTACAAATTATAACATTTGATAAAAAACAAATTCTTGTTGTGTGGTGCAGGTTAGAATCACACATCTCCATTTCTTCTGTGGATGTTAATAAGGAAATAGTAAAGGTATTATTTAAGCAGACAGGCTAGCAACCGGTCACTATTTTAACTCTTAATTTAAGCCTTACAAATCATGCTAGAAGTGGCTATGAGATGTGAAATAATCATGTTTTTGCCTATGTAGCAATTTTTGTGCTTTGCCTACCCCATTTGGGAATACCTGTGTTATGTACGTATGTGATATGTGTATGTATTATGCCACAAAATACAATCAGTTAATCAACAAGTCAATTTGATAGTCATAAAATAAGCATTACTTGTATAACTTTTAGTATATTGATATCCCACTTTATTCGCATCACATTTACATATTCCAAGATATCCTGGGTGGTTTTCTGATAAGATCACATGATACTGCATTAGAATTGAAAACATTTGAATCTATAGCACTGATAAAGAGTCACGTAAAGACTTTAGAGATAAGTGACTGATGCATTTGCCGGACAACAGGTCAATAAGTTAATTTGCAGATCTCTGTATCTTGGTGGATAGTTACAGTTAGTTTTTTAAAGTTTATTTTGCTGTACACTCTTGAAAGGTTTTAGTTTTTTCATCTTTTAATCCAACTAAAGGGAGGTTTCTGACTCATATTTGTGATAGTGTGACATGATAAGTAGAATTGTAAATTATCAAATGTAATTTCAATCATGACCACAGTGAGGAACAGTCAGGGAAGAGTAGCTTCTTCAATCCGAAGTGGTGTGTTACACTAGTTCTAAAGCATATCACTATGCTTGTGAATTGCAATATTTTCCTGTCCTATGATGGTTTTAAATTATTGATTAAGAATTGAACAATAGTAATAATAAACAACTTAAAATTCATTTCATAGACTACATTAGGAGGTCTCTTAAGTCATTGTTTAATTAAAATACAGTTAGTGGTTTTAATAAATCCAATGATTACTGGCATGTCAATGGCCCCTGTGTTGGCAAGAAATTTTTAGCTATAGAAAATTTGTTAGTCTTAGTCATTGTCAAAATAGCTTTGATCAAGTAAAATTTTACATGAAACTTGCTTGATTTCAAGAAATTGCTAGTTGTCATGATCACCAATCAATTACTGGATGAGAAAAATTGATTTCTGTTTACACATGCAAGTAAGTACATTGCAATTCTGCACTTCTTAGTATATGTTTTGTGTTCCAAAGTATGAATACTTCTGCAATATAATAATATAAACAATTCTATAATCTTGTAGTTTTATGTTTCAAGTATATTAATAAGTCAAAATCAGTCAATCAACTAATAAAATTTTGTTCAACTTACCAAGTGTAACTCCATCTGATCACATAATGAGAAAAATTCTTCAAAGTTTTTATCAAACCTCGGTACGGGTGTGTCTATTCCTTTCCTGTAAAAGAAAGGAACTTTAGTTACAAAGTAAATTATTACCCCACCTTACTAAGTGCCATTTTTAATATCATTGTAATCCATTCATACAAAAGAACATTCAAAATGTACTTCATGAACAACTTACTGAGAATTAGAATCAATATTGTGATTTTGATGAAGTATTTGTGCTGCTGATTTTAAAGTCATCTGAAAAAGAAGTGAAAACTGATTATACAACAGTCAACAAGGGTCAAAGGGTTTACTTATCATCAGATGTTGTGTCTTTCGATTGAATAAATTCAATTACGAGAGATTATGACAACTGACTGAAACCAGTTTCAATTAATATCCACTGATCAACGTCATAAGGCTGTTGAGAGATAACTCCAAAGCCATAGTAGCAGCTTATTGTATTTCAACTGAATAACGTTATAAAGTTAACTTAACTTTTGAACTATCAGACATATGATTACTTACTGGAATTGACTCTCGTAACGATCCCATCAGGGTCTTTACTTTAGATATGTTGTCCATTTTGTCAGGCTGAGGCTGCTGTGGCATAGCAGGCTGCATTTGCTGTGCGTGCTGAGGCGAGGGTTGCTGCATAATCGTCGGGGGAACTGGCATTTGCATTCCAACTCCGACGTTAGGAGCTGAGCCGCCAGGATTTATTGGCACGTGCATGTTCATTTGATTCATGTTTATAGACAATTAAAATAGAAGTAATACTAAATGGTGAAACGCTGTATGAAACTGAAACAAACAGCAAAACACTACAAACAGTACAGTACAAACCACTTTATCTGACAATTGACTGACAGATTGTTTTTTTTTTGTCATTTGTCAGATCAAAACAGTTTGGTTTCGTTTAGAAATAGTGTGGTTGATTCAAAGTTAAAAAAAAAAACAAAAAGTGTGTAACGTGTCGAGGGGAATTATTGCAATTAATTTATTGTTGACTTTATCATGTAATTTTGTTTCATCGTGTAATCTTATGTTGATTTTTCAGTAAACTGTCTTGTAGTGGCAAATAATAAAAATGCAATTTAGCTATTGCCATCTACTGACAAAAAGAGGAACAACATAAAAATTTTTTTCCTACTCTGCAACAGATGGCGCTGTTTGACCGTTCGTCGTTTCTTACCGGTTTACAACACTATTTTATTGATACTGGCAACATCGGAACTGTCAATTCGTGAAGGTGAACTTTATAAAATAGGTTTGACTATTCAAATGTGAAATTGTTTACAATTTTTACAAACGATGTCAAGTAATTAATAATAAACATTTGTGATATAAGACGACGTCATTGAAAATGTATAACGCAACTGAATTATGGCAGGTAACGTTACAGGCCCCACAATTTGTAAATAGGCAATTATTTTCGATTTCAGTAATTTTTATGTTGTTCTTTGTTTCTTAGAGGGAGACTTGCTTACCATCGATACCTTCATTCAGCCTGGCCCTTGATAACGTCCTTGGTAATGATGGCATCCGGCTAGGTTCTATTACAGAACTTATTGGTCTTCCTGGTTCAGGCAAAACACAGCTTTGGTAATGTTTTGTTTATGTTCTAGGTCTTCCATTTATTTGATTTAGTTCATAATTATACCAGTTCTCATTTTTGTTTTTGTGTACCTTACTTATGTTGTTATTCTCTCTTTTCTTCTTATCTTTAGTGTTAATTTATTTTATTATTTGTGTTTCAACTTGTTTAACTTTTAAATTTCTGTTTGAGATTATTTTGATGTCAGAAACTATTTATAACCAATGGATAATTTTTTTTTTGTTTGTTTCAGTTTACAATTTTGTGCATCTGTACAAATACCAAAAGTTCTAGGAGGGTTAAGTGCAGAAGCATTATTCATAGATACCAATACAAACTTCAGTATACATAGGTTTAAAGGTATCAAATGTTTACTTATATTCATAATTAGACATTAATGAAATTTGATTTTGCATATAACTTTTCATTGGTCCATTATACATCTCGTCGCCAGATTTCTAGCTAACATAACCACAGGAAGTGGGTTAAATTTCACTTTACAATATTTAATTCAAGCTGCTGTTTTAACTGAAAACCAATTAAAAGTAATAAAAGTTTTTCATTAATTCTATTATTTCTTTTAGAAATCCTCTTTGCAAGCCTGAATAAATGTCAACGACTTTTGGACACTAACATTGCCATAAAAGAAGAGGATGCTTTAAGGAAATTGCATTATATTAATGCTTTTGGATTAGAGAAGTTTTGTGCCTGTATCCAGCAATTACACAAAGTAATACAACAACATCCTAATGTAAGTAAAAAAAAATACATACACATAAACATACATTCATACATACATATACATATTCTCACGCCTGTATTCCCATGAGGGGTAGGTAGAGCACATGAATTCAAAAATCCAGTGCCACGTTTAGCAAATTCAGGGTAACCAGATGGTTAAACGTGATATTGCGGTGACAGGTTGCTAGCCCATCGCCCACAATACACTAACCCTTTCCCAGAGTCGACTCTTACGACACCCACGGGAAGAAAGGGGGAGGTGCTATTCTAACTCGGCACCACACGGGATAAACATACATCGCACCTATATTTTCTAAGAAATTAAATTTTGTTTTTTGGTGATATCAGATTGAAGTAAAAATCTTTTCATTAGTTCATGGGGTTTACTATTAAACAATATTATTTATATGACAATAGTTCACCTCTGTCAACCTCTACTGATTTATTAATTTTATTTTACCAATAAAACAATTTAATTTCCTTGTTATCTTGTTTCAGATAAAATTGATAGCTATAGATTCTATTGCATTTCCCTTCAAAGAGGGTATATCAGCTAAGCAAAGAACAGGGCTGCTGTTTCGGCTGATGGCAGACTTGCAGAGGTTGGCGCTGGACCAACAGATTGCTGTAAGTTTATGTTTTCACGCAATATATAATTTGGGACCCTTGTCCTTTATGATTTTGGGAAAGACTCTAATAAAGAGATCTCTCTCTAGGCAAATGTTATGCCTGGAGACCAAAGTCCACAGAGAGAAAGTTGGAAGTTGTATTTATGCAACCAATTAACAAAACTTTGTTAGCGGGATGTAGGATACCATTTGATAGTTGGGTATAATCATGGACGTTTGTAGTAGAAGTTCGGCTATTCGACGATAGGTGGCGCTAGGGCGCTACATGGCTGTCAGCATCATTGATCATACTGTCAGTTGCATACAGTTAGTCTAAAGTAGGGTAGACAATCCATTGAATTAGGTTTTTATCATCCTTTTCTACACTGATTGCTAGGTTTCATTGATATTCATTTATTGGCTAGCTTTGTTATCACACTGTACCACACTAAAGTATATTTTCTTTGAGAAGCCAAAGTGTTATTCTGATATTTCAGCAATATTTTTAATGATATTATGATGTATCCTCATAGTGAAGTAAAAGCAAAACGAGTCTCCGATAATTTTGTTTAAAAATTCCGCTACTCTTCTGAAGTTGCACAGCGCCATCTATTATCAAGTAGCAGCCCTAGATACACTTCCAACTTGTCGACCTGTAGCGTTTTTCAGGTAGTGTTAACCAATGAGATGAGCACCCGCGTAGGGCTCTCGACCGGGTCCGTGGTAGGCGCCCTGGGCGACGCCTGGGCGCACCGCTGCGGCCGCCGCGTGCTGCTGTCCGCCGCCGGCGAGGAGTGGGCTGCCGTGCTGCTCAAGAGTGACGACGCGCCCAGCGGGGTTGCCAGCTTTAAGGTAGGCGTATGACTGACGTTCTCTAGTGTCTAGTGGTGTAGCACATGCCAATTTTAAAGCTATCAATGGTTTAGCTTGTTCGCTAAAGTCCGTTAATTGTTATGAAAATAAGAATTAATGCTATTTTGCGATGACATATCAAGTGACTTGAAATATTATTGAAAGACGTCATAATAATTTATTTAGACTTAGAATGAAATTTAGGTGCAGCGCAGACGGCACAGTTTTTGTGCGATTGAGTCTGCGGCCCACAAAAAGTCTGCATGGATTGTATGCATTGTGCGACGGATTTTTTGCGCGTCGTGTGCGTTACTGCATATAATTGCACAGGTTCTATTTTCACAGACTAAAAAGTACGTCACGGATAGTCTGCCTTCTGCGCAGCACCTTAAAATTACATTTTTGCGTAGAAGACGATGTAAACTAACTATTGGCATCAAAATCTCTATACTTGTGATTTTGTCAGTTAAAGACATGCTACCCAGCCAATGGGGCCGGTTGTAACTCGTGAAATTGGCTGGTCACTATTTAGAATAAACATAATGAACGTTAATTAATCAAAGATTGATTAATTGCCTTTGGTGCTAATGTACTGAATTAGCCTTGGAACTAACAAGGAAGGGTACCCAACTGTCCACCTCCGATTTGATTCATTTTGATATATGTTATAGAGTACTCTAAAATAACGGACTAATTTTTTTTTTAGCTGCCCAAACTCAATCTGTTAAGAGAAAATGGCCGCCAAAGTGCTGAAAATTGACAAAACCTACTAATTTCCGTAGTGAGATTTGTTCAAAAAAATTGATAATTAATTACTGGTTTTGTTACTATGCCAAAGAACATGAATAAAAACTCGAGGGGTGTTTCGGCATTTCACCACAAACTCGCTTTTTACATAAAAAAAACACATGTCAAAATTTCACAAATTTCGCCTCTACACTCACTTTCTTAAGGTATTTTTTTTAGTTTGAAAACTTCTTGGTTCATGGTCTCATGGCTAATGAATCATGAAAAGACAATAAAAATAACAATAAAAAACAATTGGCAGTCTGATCTATTTAAAAAAAAAACTGAATTATGTGTCCACCTACAAGATGGACAGACGACTAATAAAGGTCGTCGGAAAACGCTGGATGCAGGTCGCTTCCAATAGGTACTTATAGAAGTCTAAAGGGGAGGCTGCCTATGTTCAGCAGTGGAAGTCTTATGGCTGAAATAATGAGGTTTAAAGATGGTTTCCCCTCAGCCAGGTGTGGATTGAAGCAATCTATCGTACTAAAAAAAACTATTTAATACATGCCAATATAACAGTTTACAATATAGTTTTTGCAAAAGACATCTCTTATCAATAGCTGTTTGGGGTGCTTGTAGCCAAAATCATGAATTATTTCGGCAAACTGTGCATTTTCGGCACAAGATAACATTTTCATTTTCCTCAGAAAGCATTAATTTGCAATCGGGAGTCAAGTCGAAAAATACTTGACATAAAACAGTTCTTGGTAATTTTGAGCAAGGATAACTTGTTTTTCACAATATTGACCCCAAATAAAAAAATAAAAATAAATTGTCAACCTCGCCATAACCAATTTACCTAATAAGAATAACAATAAAGCATATGTATGAGTATACTTACACCATAAAAGTAAAAATACTGACTCATCAGGGTTTGACGCCAAAATGTACATTACTGTACTATAAACCGTGTGGTATAGCATGTTTGGAATATTTAAGTCAATCATCATGTCATTTTAAGTTAGGTTGAAATTATATTAAATGGAAAATAATATAAAGTTCAGTTTTTTTAAGAAATCAGACTGCCAATTGTTTTCTTATTGTCTTTTCATAACCATTAGCCATGAGATCATGAACCAAGAAGTTTTCAAGCTAAAAAATTACCTTAAGAAAGTGAGTGTAGCGGCGAAATTTGTGAAATTTTGACATGTTTTTTTTTATATAAAAAGCGAGTTTGTGGTGAAATGCCGAAACACCCCTCGAGTTTTTATTCATGTTCTTTGGCATAGTAACAAAACCAGTAATTAATTATCAATTTTTTTGAACAAATCTCACTACGGAAATTAGTAGGTTTTGTCAATTTTCAGCACTTTGGCGGCCATTTTCTCCTAACAGATTGAGTTTGGGCAGCTAAAAAAAAAATTAGTCCGTTATTTTAGAGTACTCTATAACATATATCAAAATGAATCAAATCGGAGGTGGACAGTTGGGTACCCTTCCTTGTAAGTGTTAGATTTTTTTTTAGAGGCATTCTGTAACGACTCCATTGTTTAGATTAATTAAACAAACTATAGTGCTGTTGTTTTAGGTCACCAAAATCAAATATAACTTAAATTCGCATAAAAAACATTTACAACGAACTTATTCAGCTTATTTAAAAAAAAAATGGTTTTGTAGATTTATTCAGTGAGGTAACAGGCAAAACTAACTAAGTATGTATTCATAGATTTAAAAACAAGATTGTCACGAAAAATCGTGCGTTACAACAAAAACACAGTTGTATTTTCAAACTACTTCTGTAGATTGTTAGGCATTCCACGGATCTGGCTATTTTTTACAGCACCAAAATAATAATAGCAATTTTATGAAATTGTTACACTAGTTAGCGGTGCCTACACAATTAGCTTTTTGTTTCAGATAACGGAGGAGGGGATCAGGGATGTAGATTAAACAAACAATTAGTTGAACGTAGTTTAATTGTAAATATATTGTAAACGAAACTACAGCATCAATAAATATCTCATTTTCACAAAAATATCAAGCTTTTCTAACATCTCAACAGTTATACATGTAAAGGCAGTTTCAGATCGGAACTTAGCTTAGCAATACAACACCAATTCATAACATTTTGTAGTCTTATTATGCGACCGCCTACGAAACGAGCGTGAGTAACACGCGTTTGTAGTCCCCTTTCGTATCGTCCTGGAAAACATTACATTGCACTTATAACATCTATAGATAGGTCTCTCAAAGCATGCTCTACGACTAAACATATCCATAAAAAATAAATCTGCCTAAATAGCGCAGGCTCTAATAACAAAGTGCGACTAGCACATCCTTGAAGTCGCCGTTTAGATCGTCCTGTAAACCGAAAACGAAGCTGTAGTCCAAGCCAAACGCCACACGAAACTGGCCCACAATTTTATTTGAGATTTTTAACAAACCATGCGTGTAAAGAAGCACGAGTAAGAATCAAAATATCATTCACGAGATTACTTAAAGATTAGCTTAAAACGAGAATGTCTTTAAAATGCACATAGAGTGATAACATTGGTACATGATAGTAAATATATGCGGTAGACTACTTTCTTCACACAGCACTAGATACAAATGTCGCTCGTAATACTGAGTCATGACTATTAGGTCGCGGGCTCTAGTAACTCATTGTCGAAAGGAGGTAGCCCAGATTGCCTGCTAATTCCTCCTGAAAAATCAACAATCACTCATGAGAAAGGACTTCCACTCGGATGCAGACGGGCTCGCCGCATGCTAAGAAGTGTTAGCGAGGCATGTACAGTGCAAAGAAAGTGTTACATGACTATGAGCAACAGGAACAAAATATACAGATCATATTAATTAAAAATAAAATTAAACTTAAAGGGCGACATTGGCCGCAAAACTGGCTCGCTCGTGGCGCGGCGCAGTTGTGTTCGCAATGCGCCGATGGCCTATCAGATCATATTACAACCCAACAATTGACGTAGAACTTAAATTATTGCAACTAGCTTGTTATATGTATCGTGGTCCTGCCCGCGAGCCCCAATCTATTCGACAACTGTCAATAAAGCCTTCTTGTAATCCCCGGAAGTGTCGCCCTGGAATCAAAACGGATTTCTTCTAAACGGTAGAACAATTTGGACAAACCACATACACTCGAAGCTAAGTTTTGGCCGCGCAGAAGTCCGCGGCACTGCGTTACGCGTTAGCCAAATCCAAAGTCTAATTTCTCAACTCAACAAAATATTAATCACAAACAAGAAATGACATTACCTCCCTGTTCGACAAACAGTTGAAAATTCGAGCCATTTTGTATAGCGGTAGTAAATAGATCTGTATATTGATATCAATAATGAATTTCATTGATTAATTTGATGATGAAAATAGTGAATGATGACTTCTTTAAATGTGAAGATATATTGATTCATGCTAATTACTCCATAAATAGCATAGTAAGTAAGATGCTTAAGAAATCAGCAGGTTTGTACTTAAAAATAGAAATATTCTAAAATTATGGGTCAGTTTTCGTAAGACATTAAAAAATAAGTAATTCATGCAGCTGAAAACATTTTTCAAACCAAAACCTTACTTAATATCGATATTTATTATAATTGTATTTCAAGTGATTTATTTGACCAAATGCTCTATTAACTCCATGATAAGTTAGTGTTAAAATGTTAAAATTTCCAATCTGTAATGAATCCATATTTATAATTATAACCAAACATAAAAAGCAGAAGCGAGCGATAAAAGGTTACGTAGGTGTTAATTAAAACATTAATTAATTGCCATCCCACAGCCTTGTCGCTAAAATTGGTGTTAGTAAAAATTATAACAACATTTATAAATACATAATTCAAACAATATCGAACAAATCCAATGAAAATACTTTACATACTTTGGGCCTTAATAAATAAATAGGTATGTGTTCAATAAAATTACACCAAATAGTTAACAAGCTTCGACTCATGTAAACCTTGCCCATTCAAGAAACTATTACCACCTTCAAATTATAATTAGCATTAGTTTCCGACAATGTTTCTTGCCATAAAATATACTCACAGCGATCCACTCCTCTAGGTTCTTGCCGTATTTCTCGAGGAAGGCTTGCTTGATGTCCCCGAGATCGATCTCGGAGCGGCTGACCACGATTCTGATGAGGGTCTTGTCGTTGGTGCCGAGACCCTTCATGGAGTAGTACAGTCTCTCGGCGAAGAAGCCCACTTTGCTCTTGACGCATTTGACTGTACAAAAATGACTGGTTAATTTCATGCCAGAAAAATTCTATACATTAGTGCAACAAATTCAAACGTGTCATTATCATAAATTACTATACTCCGTTCAGTTTCAGATCAGACACTTAACAGATAAAATTTGAATTATTCTCGGAAATCCAGAGGTAAAACTGGCAATCCTTATCCTTAGGTATTACTGTTTGTTATAGTGTTCTCAAAACAAACGATTTCACCATTTGCGGTGACGCCTTAGGTATACTTAAAAGTGTGCGAGGTTTGACCGTTAACAGTCTAATGCTCTCCTGAATGGACCACAGCTGTCTGTTGCCTGTAAATCTCTTTGCGTGGAATTCGTATTATTATTTATTATTCCACGGAACCATGAATTTTTCCAGAACAAAAATTTGCCATGTCTCCGGGCTCAAGGTCTGTCCATACCAAATTTTGTTGAAACCAGTTTAGCGGTGGTTAAAGCGCCCGGTTTAAATGTAAAAATTAAATGTCGTCTCATTCTTCCACGCCTCCTTAGAGCGGGACATTTCCTTTATGACGGGAATAAAAAACTGCGTGTTACTTTTGCATTTACAACACTAGGGGAAGTAGGGATTATGGTTTAACTAACTAGAGTTTAATGTTTTGTCCCCAGTCTTGTAGCCATAATACAATTGCCCCTCAATTGCATCAAGCGAATGGTTTAGCGGTGCTTTAAACGAATGATTCGTAGATCACGGTACCAAGTAACAAGTTCTATTGTATTGTGACCCCGAACTCCTAACGTCTTCATCGTCCTTATCCTATTAATATCAATGTCAGCTCGGTTACAGGAGTTTATTTGAATCAAGATGACGATTGAGTCGTCGCGAAATCGATGGCAAAACGAGATGTGTTATTTGCCGCAAGTGTATGTACATGTACACGCTACCCCGTGTGGTGCCGGGTTAGAATAGCACCTCCTCCTTTCTTCCCGTGGGTGTCGTAGGAGTCTACTCTGGGAAAGGGTTAGTTAGTGTATTGTGGGCGATGGGCTAGCAACCAGTAACTGCGATATCACGTTTAACAATTTGGTTACCCTGAAATTGCTAAACGTGGCACTGGATTTTTGAATTCATGTGCTCTGCCTACCCCTCTTGGGAATACAGGCGTGAGAATATGTATGTATGTATGTATGTATGTACACACTACCAACGCTATCTCGCTATTTAAGTACGTCGCCTACGGTGTTATTTTCTAACATAAAACCCAACTCATCGATTAGCTCGACGTCGAGATGTCAAAATTAGATGTCGGATTTTATAGAAAATTTGGCAGTTCGACGTCGAGCTCACCGACGAGTTTTGTTAGTTATACATTATAGAGGTGTCTAGTGTATTGAAAACGATGATGGACTCGATAACGATTTCGTATGCGAGTTATCGCAAAATTGTATGGAAACTGAGACAGCGCCGCCAGCGGAACGTTTGCACAACTGCCGCGGTCGACACGTCTCCATACAATTCCGCGTTAATTAGCAAACGAAATCGTTATCGAGTCCATCATCGTTTTCAATACACTAAACGCTTTGAATAAGACTACTTGAGGGATTTTCCACCCATTTTTGTAAGTCTTAATTCATTTTATTTATTTACTGTATTCTCCACAGACACTATCTAATCCGTAGGCTGCTTCCATGTTTCAAAATGCATTTTCTTTTATATCAAAATGATACTTCTTAACAATTATACCTGCAGTATCACACAGGAATCGTTTTACACTTTTTGTGACCTTTTAATCGGTGTTTGGTCACAAAAAGTTGAACGTTTGATTGTGGTTTGAATGCAAGGCCGCATCAACTTCGCTTCCTGCGTATGACTAACATTGGCCTTGGGAAGTCATTTTAGTCTGCTCAATTGTTTGTTGCTTGGTAGATTGGGGAACATTGCGAATATGAAATACATTCATACTTCACGCCTGTATTCCCAAATGGTTTCGCGGCAGATTCTAGCAAATTTTTGGGTTTTAATGGCACAATAGTAACTTGATGCTAGTCGCTTAAAGCATAATTAAACCTATTTACCCTTAGTTGCCTCTTATGACGATCCCGAAAGAAATGAAGAGGTGTTTTTCTAAATCCGACACCACACGGGTATAAATAAATAGTATGGCGAATATTGCGAAATCTGAAACATTTAGTTACTTAGTATATGGAACTAGCAGGAAAATGTATGTACCTAATATTACAACAATAACATTTTAATCTAAGTTTTAGATAATGTTTGTCCCGCCAGTGTTTATCACTTATCAATTTGGTGAAAATATTGTTGGTTGTATATAAATAGGTAAGTACCTAATGCAGTTTAGTAGTTTGTACAATGATAATGACGGTTACATAATATATCTTTAGGTAGATATGACTGACACCTGACTTATCAATGGTCTACCTAGGAAGCTGATATACTTTGCCGAGGTTTCATTTCATTAAAAAACGTCATCAATACGAATTTTCAAAACTTCCCACGGAATAGATAGATAGATGTTACGGTAATCATACATTTTATAAACATTGCTAATTGCTTGCGTGGAACCACAAAATTACTTATTTTTCCTTTCCTGCATCCTTTTTTGCATCATCATCAACATACGCCTGTATTCCCAAACGGAGTAAGCAGAGCAAACGCAACACTACACAGACAAAACCATAACTGTTTCTTGTTTCGTTGCCACTTCTAGCAAACTTTTAAGCATTAAGTACTTATGTTAGGAAGTCCTTTTGCATTATGAATTAATTGATATTACACGATCCATACTATTTGTTTTAGAAATCTATCTCCACATTTATTTATTTGAACTTACCAATGGCAAGCATGCCCTTCTCTATGCTTCCGGAAAATTCCTTCTTGATGGATTCCTCGATGTCCTTGCCAGTGATGGCCTCGAACTCAGCAAAGATCTGTTAAAAAGAAATAATTTATATTATTTTGGGTACTAAACTAGATTACTTTTTATTTACAATCGTTTCTTTGTTGTAATTCTGATTAAGTATTAACCCTTTAACATTACGTCATGTACTCGTATTTTACACGGTTAACGTTAACCTTTTCACCAGAAGTTCAAAAGTAGCGTGTCAGTTATGGACCAAATCGTTTGCTCTACCTCTGACAAAAAGCGTTATGACGTTAGTTACAAATGTGTCGAGCTACTTCTCCACCTGTCTGTACAACCAAGGCAATAAATAGGACGTAATGAATGAATATGACAGGCTCAATTGATCCTATTATGTCAAGATTACAAATTATGTTATGTTGTAGGTTTCAAATTCATATTGCGCTGTGAACTGCGAACAGAGCATTCTTGACTAATGACAATGACAACTTGAAGTTCAAAGAATACGTAATTGATGACCTGTAGTCTGGGCATTCAATAAACCGAACGTTCACGTCACGCTTATTATAAAATTAAGCACTTCATTTTGTTGTCAAGTCATTTATTTGGTTGTTCATAGGACAGACGTTGAAGTTAATCAAGTTGTTGTGGGTATTAATTTAAGGCGAGTAGAAAACAAACAGTTAGTTTTATTGGTTGCTGTTGTTAATTTCCACACCTGTTTTTCCAAATGGAGTAGGCAGAGCACACAAAACGCTACATAGACAAAAGCACTACAATTTCACGTTTCGTAGCCACTTCTAGCATTTTTTTTTAGGTAAGTTAAGAGGTATAACAATGACAGGTTGCTAGTCTGTCGCTGGAAATATACCTTAATCTATTCGCCTCTTACGACATCCAGAGAAGAAATGGAGTTGTATTATTCTAAATTCGACATCACACGGCCTAATACTTTCCATTTATAATATTTTTTGAAGAACTTTCTAAACTAAGATTGTTTCATAATATCTGGTTCATCTACTTCAGAGCGATTCGTCGATGAGTATTCATGAGGCCAGGATGAAAATAGAATAGTAATTGATGTAAAATAGTAAATTCTAGCTGTACTCGTCGCGCTCTGAATACTACCGCGTAGACAATAACTTGTGGAAAACGCAATATTATTGAGAAAACATACTCGGATCTAAAATTTGTTTGCAATAAGAACTGTGGAACTTTCCCGTGTGGTGCCGGGTTAGAATAGCACCTTCCCCTTTCTTCCCGTGGGTGTCGTAAGAGCCGACTCTGGGAAAGGGTTAGTGTATCGTGGGCGATGGGCTGGCAACCTGTCACTGCAACATCACGTTTAACCATCTGGTTACCCTGAAATTTCTAAACGTGGCACTGGATTTTTCAATTCATGTGCTCTGCCTACCCCTCTTGGGAATACAGGCGTGAGAATATGTATGTAAGAACTGTGGTTACCTATTTCTAGTGTAGCGATTTATTTACAAACCAATTGAAAACAAGTGAAAAAACCTGCAGATAATCGCAGGTTTCTAGTTTCAAAAAGCGAATTAAAATCAGTTGACAATCAATTCAGTATTGCTACTGCAAAAAGAATCCTACTGTCTTAATTATTAGTATTACCTATTGATTGAAAACAAGTGAAAAAATCCTACAGATAATCGCGGGTTTCTAAATTCATAAAGTGAATTAAAATCAACTGACAATTCAAATGTTGCTACTGCAAAAAAATCTTACCTGTCTTAATTGTTGGTAAGAACGGGTGATGAGAATCGAGTTGAAGACGGACTCGTCAGTGCCCCATTGGCCCTCGCCGGCGTTGGCCAGGGATTCGGCGTCGGCCTTCGCAGCGCCCTCGTCCACGCCCTGGTTCTCGTCGCGGTTAGCCATGCAGAGGGACACGCAGAGCCTCTTGAAATGGCCGGAGGTGTCGCCCTTCAGGTCTGACTCCAAGCTCTTGCCGTACACTGGTAAATACAGATAACGATTGTTTTTTTTTGTTCTATCTTGTTTTTTTTTGTGGCAATACTGGGTGACATCAAAGTGGTGATACAAAATAAATGCTTATTATTCAGTTAATGTTAGAAAACATAATGCGTTAGTTAATTTTTTTATTAAAAAAATCGTATTAAGGTCGAAAATAATAACAATCTCGATGTATGAACACTTCAAATTAATAAGTCTAATTAAAACGAATGAGTTAGGGCATCCCATTGTCCAGCATTAGCTGAGTGAGAAACAATTATTTTGTATCACCAGCGCGGGCCACTTAAAATTCTTCCGCGGGCCACACTATGGCCCGCGGGCCTAGGGTTGAGCAGCCTTGGGTTGGAAGATACTCGTATACCCTCAAAATTAATATCTACACGGTTGATGAAAACCGCTACCTTTGCGGCGTACCATAGATGGAAAAGTTAATAATAAAATATAAGGAAACGTCGAGAATTTACTATCCAATATGCAAAAAACGGTGTTTTGCGTAAATAACAGACAGATGTTTGTACACTCCCCGTTGCTAACTCCTTTGCACACTAGAGGTACGTCAACTTACGCTGTTCATAGAACGCGGAGATAGTCCTGATGCCGTAGTTGGAGAGGGTGCAGAGGATCTCGATGATGGCTTCCTCGTCAGTGCCGATCCCGGCCACCGCGTCGTGCAACTCCTTGGCGTAGAAGTGGGGCAGGGGCGTCATCAGGGCGATGATCACGTTCTCGAGGTTTCCGCTCAGCTCACTCTTTAGTTCACTGATCAGGTCCTGCAAGGAAGAAGGTGTTACCGATTGTTGCCTTACTTTCTCGTCTAATGGTGCTTACAGAAACAGGTATCCGGAACAGACAAATCCGGATCGGTGTAATATTTATATGTTTACCTACTTGTGCGGTCACGTATAAAGAAACAGGTTTCAGATTTACCCGTTTCTTTATCCAAGTTGACCCTGCACCGGTCGGTACTGACCTTGCCTAAGGGTGCTTACGGTTTCCTGCGGGTCGGTACAGACCAGTTCATGGTCTACTTGCATAAAGAAACAGGTAAATCCGAAACCTGTTTCTTTATAAGTGAGTGCATAAGTAAACAAATGAATATTATACGTGTACCGGTCGATACCGATCCCCACAGATTCATTTGTGCCGGAAACCTGTTTTTTTAGGTAAGCACCCTAAGCCTAGACACAGATCCTTACTCTATTTGCGATATTTTTATTTTAATCAGTAAGTATACATTTTGAGGACATTGACACACAAAAGACGGGAATGTAGAATGCAGTATATTTTTCACATTCCAAATAAGAAGGGTTCATTTTCTTACCAGGAAAATCGTAATGCTTTTCATTTGAAATGGTTTATGTGGTTCTACGAGTATAATTGGATTGTTTCCACTTAGCTTAATAACGAAGCGGAGTTATTTTAAGTACCATATTTTCCTAGAATAATGAGACGCGGCCATTTTCGGAGGGCGAGGTTAATTTTAACAATGACATGCCGACGACAAACTTTAATGTGCGTCGTAAACTTCCGGCATGAAGTCGTGTCAGTTATAAACAGATGAAAGAAGTCTGTAATATCACTACTTATAACTGATTTTTTGATCATTGAAATGTTGATGGGACGCTAATTGACGATAGATCAAGTTTTATTTGCATTTATTTCCAAAGTTCTAGCAGTGATGTAAATTGGTCTAATGGTCTACATGGCGCAAAAGTTTCGAAGATCGGTTGCAGTTGTATTTACAACTTCTAACTTTCTCTCTGCGGACTTCGGTCCCCAGGCATAACGGCTGCCTGAAGAGAGATCGATCTCTCTATGGCAGAGGTTCCCAAACTTATTTTGTCTACCTACTGCCCACTTTGAGAATGAAATATTTTTTTAGCACCCACATTTCTTTACCTAGTACTTAAAAATCACTATAACAAACAACACCCCCATTTTTTTCTGAGTCTCTTACCGCCCCCCTTCAGGCTTGCAGCGGCCACAAGGGGGCGTTATCGCCTACTTTGGGAATCAATGCTCTATGGGAATCTTTCTTACACATGTATGTTGCATTTCTAAATCAATGTTGAAGTACAAAAGTAAGCACGTAGGTAAGTTATTTGTCGGAGGGCTTAAGAGGAAATGGAGCGGTCACATTTTGTATGGAAACGTAGTCCCCTGAATCCTCGCTGGATATTACCCGTAGAACAATGATTTTTTACATCAACAATCTAATGATACATTAGCATGTTCCTATATTTTCCTTTTTTTCTTTATTGAATTATTAAAGGAGATATTAACCTTCAAAAACATGAAAAATTGGCAAGTTTTTTCCGTTGTGTTCAAACCTCTAGAAACCAATTTTAACACAATCATATCAAAATATAAGAACATAGAAACACAGTTATGACATTTCTTAAACATTTAATGAAAAAACATATTTAATTGGTTAAGTTTTGGAGAAGAAATCAGGGGACTACGAAACGTTGTTTTTGAATAATTTTCATAGGTATTTTCGGTCCGAGCTGTAGTTGTTCTTATCGCACTCGACGTCGTCTGGGCAGGTCACGGCGCGACAGCAATAGATTTAGCAAATACCTATTTTTCAATTCCTTCGACCGGCATATTTCCTCTTAAGGGGGAAACCAACCACGATACATAGGTAGGTACATAAATAGGTACGTTGTTATTTTTACGAATGACAAAATGAGTCATTGCAATTGCAAGAATACTTATTGAAGTGTTTGCTCGCTTGAAACACGAGGAAAATCATATTAGCCACGGTTCGCTTACTTACGATGCGGCATTTTACAACGATGGCTTTGAAAATAATATGTAGAATTAACCTAAAATGCAAGTTACCGATCACTAAGGCTGCCAAATACTCTGGTTAACTTTTAATAGTTTTAATCGTAACATACCCTTGTATTTCCAAGTGGAATAGGGAAAGCATTTGAAACGCTACATCTACACAGTAAAAACTAGAACTATATCAGGATTCGTAGCCACTTTCACATATTTTTTAGGGTTTTACTTCGATATTCGTATGATATTCGGCTTAATCGTACCTATTAATCGCTTCTAAACAATTCCAACATTCTGTATCTAAATATTTTACTGTAACTCTGAAGGTTCATGAAATATTCTTACAATCATTATCCTTGTTGAAATTATAAATTGTTCAGTTTGCAAATCGTGCCGTTGAAGTAGAAACTTCAAAGTTGAAACAAAACAACTAATGAACCAGCAATCAGATATTTTACTTAGCTATGATTAAAGAAATCTGCTTCGATAAAAATTTGATTGTGTAGCAGATGCTTCCATTCATAAATACATCGTAGATTTATATCTGCCTAATAAAAGTTGATTGCCCGATAGTGATAAAAACATCCATTCCAAACTTTAGAATGCTTTCAAAATAACATTTGGGTATTTAATAGTTTTCAACTGGAATGTCTTTAATACATAGCTATAGTGTAATCCGAAGAGATTGTCGCATTGTAAAGTGATAGGCGAAGGACGTGTGACAATGACAGCATAGTGTAAACAACAGATAACCGTTTAACAAGAGATAGTGCTTTTACCTAGAAAACACTTATCTTTAGTTCACAGGTGAATACAATTAAAACGCTAATAAATTATAACCGCTCGTTATTTGGAATTGACCTAGGGTACCTATCCTTTTACATGCCACGTTTGAAAAGAATATTAAGCACTCCAAATGAAATATTTTAAACATAAGTTCGTGTAGTAGAAATATTTATCTGTACGTATTTTCCTCGCTTAATAGTTTTTTTTTTATTTAAGTACATATTATATCCTATATGTATACATACCTACATTATATCCCGCTCGACTTCCTGTGAGGCATTATTCTCCAATAATCTTATTCCTTGACACTACATTATTTCAATACCGTTTACTGGTAGATCTGTGATTTGTACAAAGCATGCAGGAAATAATGTGTATTTCTATTCTATAATAAACAATTACCTACTTGGTAATCATTTTCCGAGTGTTAATAATTGCCTACCACTCAACAATAGTCCATATCAGACGTTTGTGTTTATGACAAGTATTAGAAAGAACGAAAAATTAGGTATTATTTTAATGTCTCCAAATCACCACCACACAAAAATGAAATAGGCGATTTTATACAGCCACAAAATTAATCATTCTACATATTTAATACAACGGTATTCCTCAATTAAGATTCGTCAAAATATCTCCCCTTTGGATCGTGCCTGGTCCAAAAATTTCCATTATACTGCCTGCATTACCACGCTGGATAGCAATGGAATCCTGTTGAACCAGCCACGGTTTTATATTGTTCTCTAGCTAGAAATAGTAAACTGAATCATGCATTACTTCACCTGCCTCAGTTCCGTAGGCTCACGTAAGTTCCTCGTTGGAATGAGTTTCGCGTGCGTGAATCAGCTATGAGTAAGGTTGATGATTGTCCAAGGCCACAGCCCGATGTTATCAGAGCCGCTTTTTTGACCGGTGTTTAAGAATTATGTGAAAAAACTCTAAGGTTACGTTGTAAATGTTTTATGATTACTATAATTCCGGTATCAGTTTAGTAGTTCCCTTGATATCCGTGACGAGGAATTTTCCCTAAATAAATTAATGTGCAAAGATGGGTTTTCGCTAAATGCTCTTGCTCACTTTATGAATCGACACTAAACTTGGTAACCACAGGCAACTAATTGACATAGGTATTTATGTAGGTAGGTACATTTTGTAATTAATATAAAGAGAATCATTTTCAGCGTCTTCAAGTATCTTACAGTTTTCCCAAGAAAATAACTCCGATCGGCTGTTACCGTCTGCGCCGAGAGGGACAGAACGATATCCGAGAGTAGCCGAACGTTTTAAGAGTTAGGACTCCCATCCTAGCTATTGGAATCAGTTTGCGTGGCTGATCATTACCAACATGACGAACCAAACGGGCGGCTGTCATGTTGACGTGACATCTATCAATCAATAACCAAAAACAACGCAAGAGTTTAGCGCGCGAAAGTCTCTTTTATTATCATTATTATTATTTTGGTAATACTGTAAGCTAAGTAAAACCGTTTAATATGTAATAAACTGTACTGACGTTTTGTTTTAGTATGATGGTAATGATCTGCCACGCAAAGTCCATAGAAAAGGTTTTTTGTTCCTAGTTACGCCAGCCTGGACATATGTCATGAGTCATCTGTCTGTGACATCATCAATAACCAATCATAGCTCGAGTGTTAAAAATCTTTTTTATCATTGGTAGATCGAAGTTTCCCGCGTCACAAAACTCGTCAACTGCGCAGGTATGTCCAGAGGAATTCTTAGTTCGGTAATACTGTACTAACTCCCTTGTTTCGTTTGTGCGTGGCGTGGGACTTTAATAAGTACTTTAAAACAATGTCGAATAACCAGGTAAACACCTACTTAGCGAGATTAAGTCATGGCATGGTTGACCTTTAGCTGTTGGTAACCTATTTATTAACTTAGCTTAGTAGGCGTTTAGTTGTATTCATTGACTTAATATTTATTGCTAGGAAAACGGTTCCTTTAGTCTTGTGTTCCTATACTGGTTCCTACTTTTGGAGTTTTCAACATGTGGGTCATGACATTGATAGGTAATTAGATAAGGTAAAGAGGTACCCTCAAAAAGGAGAGTTGGGTGTTTGCCAAGAACAAACAACAAGAAACTTGACTTGCCTTCTTAAGTCATAACTGATTACGATAAGAAAGATATCCATGTCAGATTGGCAACAATTACACGAAACATTAGGTACATCTATGTTAAGTAATAATTAATCTACCAATAGCAATTAATAGCAGCTGCGTATAAAGTAATTGTATCATTTAAATAAATGAGGATGTAGTTTGCTGTGTGGAAAGGACTCCAATAGAGAGATCTCTCTCCAGGTAGAATAGGTAGATGTTATGCCTGGGGATCGCAAGTCCATAGAGAGATTGGAAGTTGTATTTATGCAGCCGATCTTCGAAAGTTCATTAGCGCGATGTAGAGCAGTTTTTGACAGCTGATGACGAGATGACATGTGTTGAAGAAGTTGTACTACTCGTCGATACGCGGCGCTAGGTTCGCTACAGCTACATAAAGCAAATATAAGTAGGTAATAGATGCTTTTATGAATTCAAATGACCACCAATTGCAAACCTAACTTTGACACCACGTTAGATCGGTCGGTGCCTCTGCTTCTAGTATTAAATTGTAGAGGCCAAATTAAAACATTGAGATTGAATTTCGTTGCTATCACTATGAACAAATTGAGACGTATTGAAATTAAGTAACCATAAAAATTCTGTGACAAATTTTCGTGTCACAACGGAAAGTTAATTGTAATTTAACTACGTCTTAATGTCCTTGCAGGTTATGACGAAATTCATGTAACTATTTAAGTCATATAGGCGTAGTAACCAAATATCTCAATAATGACAGCGATTTTAAAAAGGGAGCAAAAGGCATTGGCAGCCAGAGGAAATGTAACTGCTTGTAGATTTAGATGATTTCTGCTTAGATTTCTCCAAGCTGCTTAAGGTGACACATCTTAAGGCATACTGCCAAGCTTTCTATGCAAAAAGTCTGTTGATGTCCATGTGCTGCTCGTTTAATGTAAGTAATAACAATAACACTTTCATGATACTAATTATACGGTTATGATGTTATGTATAATGCAGAATGTTCGCAGAGACACACACGAATGGATTTAATGCCAAAATCCACAAGAAAGTGGCCTCTTTGATCTTTCGGATCCGGGGCAGTGGTATGGCGTCTTGAAAATATCAAATAATTAAGTTGAAGCACATTTAAAATAAGTGGAAGCAAATAATGCTTAGCTTAATTATGTAGCTATGTACACTTTTCGATACTAACTTAGTTTTTTTACAACAGCGTTTTCAACTTTTTTCATACCGCGGACCATTAGAAACCCGAAAACAATTTCAAGGACTCCCCTTAATTTACTCTGAATTATTAATTTATTCGAGCGTTTCCTACGTCTCATTAATTTGGACACTATTCTGTAAAAATGAGGAAGAATATTCTAATACAGTGGGTTAGTTACCTATCTATTAGAGAAACAGTTAATAAATAATCGAAAACATAATCAAAAATCTGCAGCAGATTCGTATGAAATGCAGCAACATGAATGAGGCGGTTGAAACGCTCGAATAATCTCCCTTCAGGTGTCCACAAACCGCATGTTGACAATCACTGCTTTAGAATTTAGAACATACCTTGCCGTAGCTGGTCTTGAAAGTCTCGGCGATCTCAAGCCTCTGGACGATGCCGCGGCGGCAGAGCACGTCGATGATGGCCTTCTCGTCAGTCCCCAGGCCTTTCATGGCCTTGCGGAGGGTCTCCGCATCGGCGGCGGGGTCGAACGGGTCCGCGGGGTAGACCGTGGGGGTGCACTGGAAGGGAAAGAAGGGGTGAGCGCGCTGGAACTGAGCGTTTGGTGCACGGAATAGAAAAAACTAGTGGAAGTGCCCTATGCGTCAATTACTCTCAGAACCAGTGTCGCCGTTACGCCCACAAACACATAATTAACTACATAGACCACGTTTAGTGTAATGAAGAGAAGGTAGATTTGGTTTGCGTATACGCGAAGAATTGTATGAAAACTGAGGCAGCGCCTCCAAGCGAAATCGACCGACTCTTGATCGACTTCATTACATTAGACGCTCTGACACGGTATATGAAACTGACGAAAACTGAAACTGATGAAAATGACGTTCGAATGTCGAGATGCCTGAATCTAAAGCGAATGAATGTACCTACCTATGTGGAATGTAAGTGATCTTTCGCTTGCAGGTTTTGACAGTGAGAAACAGAAAGGCTTCGTTTGGTGTCCCCGGCATATAAGTTGACAAGGTTTTAAGTAACGCCATAATAGTACCGCTTTTTCCGTGGTAAAGCGATGTGTGAGCTTACCCCCACTACTTCAAATGTTGCCAAGTTATGTACCAGAGACTGTAGCTTAACTTAGTATTTTGACCAAGAAACAAAAACCTACATATTTATGAGAAAATTATAGAAGCAGATTGTTGTTTAATGCATTATAGTGCTTGGGTACAATTCATCAAATTTATTGCTAACCTCCCATGGAATGATTTTATAATATTGATCAAGTCGGTCTTGTTGCTAGAAAGGTACGATCAAGAGCAAAAATAAGTATCGATATGATCTTCTCAAAAAGATTTCCCACGCCTTATGCTGGGTTTACACGGGGTTAGTAGCTAATGCTTAGTACTTGTCACTAACACTAGTCACAGGTGTGTAAACATATTGTATAAGTGCAACTGCAAGTGCAAGTGATTAGAAGCCGTTCCTATTTACTAAGCGACAATAAGCACCTACCCCAGGTAAAAATCTACTAATACTTGTCACTTGTCGAGTGGTGTAAACATTTAATGACAAGTGCAATTTGATTAGTGAATAGTAGATTACTTAGTCAAAGCTGCCGAAGTGTTTTGTTACTAATACCATTCTCTAACACCACTGTGTAGACGGTTACTTGCCACTTGTTACTGTGCATATAAGTCCCTAACCACCTACACTAATGACAAGTACTAAGCCCGTGTAAACCTAGCATTACTACGCCGGTTTAAGAACGTGTGGTAGGTATTTAAACTGCTTTTGTTATTGTGGGTCAGAAAACGAGTTCGATGGCACCTTCTACTTGATCGATTTAGTAGGCGTTAAGACTTATTTAGCCGTTTTACAACAGCTGTTCTACGTAAACATCGGCCCTACCCTAATAGCGCATTGCGCAACCCCCATCCCCCAATGCCGACACAAGGCGACGCTCTGTCGGCAGTCGACAGACCTTTCTAAACAAAATAACCGCACAATACTGAGGAAAATATTTTAGATGCGAAAAATATGCTCTTTATCGGTGTTGGTAAGTACCTACTTATTCATAACTAGTGAATCAAGCAGACCTTGTTGACTTTAGTGTCATACAAAATACCCAAGTAGGTACATTTTGTAAAAATAACTTTTTTTAGCATGGACAGATAAAACTGAGATAGTAGTGCAACTTTTAGTTAAGAGGATAGGAGTCGCACCATTTCTCCATACAAACGTAGTCCCCTGTTTTCTCCGTGAATAATGACATTAGAGCAAAAAGTTTTTTACATTATACCTATTTGTATCTGTTGTGGCTATGCCCCTATGATTTGCTTTTATCGATTTTCTAAATAAAAAAAACGTTTGTACGGAGAAACGGCACGACTCCTATCCTCTTAATAGCCTGTAATTAATGTAAGCTTTGGAGAGAAAAAAAATAGTAAATCTTTTTACGGACTGATAATTTAACAATTTAAGGCGATGGTGCAATTGCCCCTAAATAGCATTTTTGTCGATTTTAGGTGTGCTATTTATGAATTGAAGTACAGTTTTTATAGGTAGTTATAAACATGGATACTTTCTTTAGATCTTAGATAGGTACCTATCCACTCAAAATTGAATTCTCGCTATAATCACATAGGTAGCAAATGCACTTTGCGTCTTCGTGAGTCCTCGTTGATTTCGATTGAAATCAAAATACCTAGTTATTTATAAATTTATTACATTCCTCAGTATGATATCACACTTTACTTAGTCATACCCTGGCTGTATTATGCACTACAGCCGCGTGAACAGTGTGCATTATGTGACCAAGGTAAACTCTGCTGGTAGACGTGACGTGCATTTCTTTGCACTGTTCGTAACTAATTAGGCGCATGGCCTAAAAAACTGCATACAAATGCTATGATGGATTTATTGCCTGCCGTTTTTAACTTTTATAAGTGTGTGTAATAATAAGAGGCACACGCATATGCTCAAAAAACAGACTAGCATGAATTTAGATTCTCATGCGGGAATCAAAGAAGAAAGGACCATGGTCAAAATGGGCCTGGAACCAACAGCATTGAGATTTATGTCAATAAATAGGTCTTAAAATGTACTTTATTTCATTATATGGGCACAAAGTCGAATTCCATTGCAGAACTAAGATATTTGTATTTTAGTCACGGTGAGTTCAGTACTTTTAGCTACGAAAAATGCATTCGGAGAATATTTATATTCACAACAATAGTGAATGTGTTGGCGAAAATGTGGGTAGTTGTGAACCGCGTTCGTTGTGTCTAGCAGTTGCACGGAAAGAGCGGCAGTGCGCAGTGCACGTCTATGAAGATGGGCCACGGATTGGCTCGAAACATGTCGAGCTAATCTCGATATAAAAAAACGTGAGTAGATCCACTATGAGTGAGTGTCACGGTAATTTTATGTTTAAAACCATCAATTGCTCACAAAACTTATTTTTATTTTACACACTAACTCTACCCTAAACCTGTTTTTAATAGATTTTATTGACTCTTAAACTAAGATTTAAATATAAATATCTCAGTTCTCCCATGGAATTCGACTTGGTGCCCATACAATGAAATAAAGTAGAGTTAAAGACCTATTTAATGACTTAAGTGTCAGCTCTGTTGGTTTCAGAACCAGGCTTCATACAAAGTTGCCCATGGTCCTTTCTAGGTTTGTACTGGTCTACTTTTTTTTTTGTTTTTTATCAGATGTAAGTAGGTACCTACCAAGAATTTCCAATTTCACGGTTTTGTCTCTGCCTACCATATTTCGGAATAGATACGGGCGTGAAGTTTATTTAAGTAATTATGTAAGGTAATTATGTAACGTCCCTGTGCTCGACACTGACCCAATACATGACACTTGCAACCTTTATGTCATAGTAAGACAGGTCGATAGATCAGCGTCGAGCATTGGTATATTTACCTTATGTAGGTATTTTAGAGGAAACGAAAATGTATAATGATTAAATCTGGACAAGATTTGTGCTATTTAAAATAAATTAGGCGGGCACCTGCAGCCATTTTTTATCGAGACTTCAAATTTTGACAATATTGCCGAATGGTGATTTTACAGACATGATCTGAAAAATGGCACTCCATTGGCGCTAAACCTTTACAATTTATAAAAGTTATCTATTTGTAAGTAATATTCCACATAATTTTTGGAGGTAAGTACTAGGTACCTAGATGAATAAATTATCACCACATTTCGAACAATTGAATGAAACTGACCAATCAGATCAACGGAAAATGGTCAAATTGCAATCCGCACTTTTTTATGAATGAGCACGCTACTGACGTCATTCTAGTAGTGCCTCATTACCTATGGTAGGTACTACATAATTCTAAGTATATAGTTACCGCCCACATCGTGCATCCAGTAGACTTAGTGACAAAACAATACCTACCTTTCTAAAATAATAGAAATTAGAAACTAAGCACTAGGTAGGTATGCCGCAGAAAACAATCAATCACAGTTGGATAGGAACGTTTCTAGGTCAAAGTACTATGCCCTTAGTTACTTACTTACTAACTTGTAGAACTCCGAGCATTTTTACAAAATACCTACTTAGCCTTCCACTTTTTTTGGTACCAGTACTACCTAATTACTAAGTGAAGCGTTTCTTTGTCGCATTTTCAGGGGAAATCAGTCTTAAAACATCACTCAGTTAACATAAATGGTCGTTATCACAGGTGAAATTGGTTAAAATCCATTACTTAACAAGTGTTATAGTTTAACTCACACGCGTAAGTAATTAGTT
Organism: Adoxophyes honmai; assembly: GCA_005406045.1. NCBI lineage: Eukaryota > Metazoa > Arthropoda > Insecta > Lepidoptera > Tortricidae > Adoxophyes > Adoxophyes honmai. The sequence goes on along the minus strand of BHDV01003590.1, from coordinate 224,784 downwards.
AACTTTAACAAAGTCAATTAACCTAGAAAAAGTTGAGTGTACTCAAATAAGATCCTTATAAGAATCGAAACTTGTTTCAAAAACATTTTCAGATATTCGCAAGTGTTTTGTGCAAGCGTTATTTATGTTAACCTTGCCCTAAAGATGACATCATCCCATGAGAATCGATAGAACTATCCAAAGTAGGTGGGTATGTAATTATGTGGGTCGAAATCTTACCTTGTACGGGTAGTATTGCTGGCCGCTCATCTTGATTGATTTCTAGAAAGACAAATTCAATTTTAAACAACACATTTTCCCTGTACGTATGTGCTAAAAATAAGTTTCCATTAGAAACCACCTAGCGGGCCGGCTTTTGCCGATTAGCAAACACTGACCGGCCGGCGCGTTGCGGAATTTTAATACTCAACAAAAACTTATTTTACAAAAGATTTAACCCACTAAATTGTACAAAATGTATACACCATAACAACTAAAGCCACTCAAGTTGCATTTGATTAATTTTCTAAGGTAAAATAAAGAAAAATACCCACTTGTTTTTCCTCAAAAGAGACACACCCAATCGACTGGGAAGCAAACTCCGAAATAAACACGAACGAATGAGACGCGCCGAGGTCGGCCGAGTGCGCGTATCAGCGCTTTTGTTGCTCTCTCGCTCACCGACTGCCAGGGGTCGGCAACTTATGGCCCAATTATATCAAAAGTTATTTTTCTTGCAAGAGGATTATTCATTTAAGTTAATACATATTTGAGTGCTTTTAAACTGGTGGTACCTATTAGTGGTTTGTTATACTTGCGTTACTTACTGATTTTGACACCAATTTAAGTATTCTGCCAAGGAAGAATAAGTATTAAATCATGTGTGACTATTTTTATGTCATTAAGGAATGCACATAAGCAAATACAGGGTAAATAGTTTCAAAAAGTAGTGTCCAGAGACCAGAGACACCCCTAAAGGTAGCTACCCGAATCACCCCCACGTATGCAACGCGATTTTTTTAACAATAGTTACAACATTTTTTTCGCAGTTTTTGAACTGATTTAATTTTGATTTCGTGTTTGCAAGGCACACTACTCACCAATTTAGTAGAAATCGTGGAAAGAAAAAAAATCTTAACCAATAATGTCTTTTATGTCAATGTGTCATTAAAAATACGAAAAAAATTACATACATATTCGTAAACTACAAAAAATCGCGAAACATACATGGTGGTGATTCGTATACCCTAGGTGTGATTTACCTCTGGAATTCCGCTTGACATAATTTTTTGGGACCAAGAGGTGTAATGCTTTATTTTAGGCTGAAATCTTGGCCAGATTTTAAAACAAAATATATGCTGTAAAAATTCACTTCTAATCTAATTTAAACATAAACCGGTTCTCAACCCCTGCTCCACGTAATCTCGTCTGCACTGCCGGTGATGTCATGCCGCGGTCGCCGGCCACCGGGGGAATACAAGATGCCAGGTTTTATTCCTTCCAAGCAAGTTTCATTACTACTCCCATAGCTAGTACCTACCTAGTAGTAGTTGCCACAACACTAGTATGGAGGAGTGACTAGTGATGTTGCTCATTTGTTTTTTTAGCAGTGACCGTATATTGTCAAACAGTCAAACCGTTCGGGGCATTTGGTGAGAAAACAAAATGTGCAGTGCCGCCAAAAAATAAAACCAGTTTTGGTAGACTTAATAAAAATAAAACATTCCAAGCAATTGAGAACCTCTTCCTTTTTAAAGTCGGTTGAAAATAGCTTTTGTGTGTGCTTGAATATGCACAAAGGTGGGCGTTTTCTTGGAATAATATACCTAGGATCCTGTTTTGAAGTTAAAATCTACTGCTGTAGATACGCGGTACTTAGGTTCGGTTACAAACATCATGCAAACCGCGTGCCTGTTTTCCACGGAATTGTATTTTTTTAATTTCCATCGTGTATCTAGCTAGCTATATGTGTACCATACACCTGATACAACATACAAATTTTCCGAATCTTCGCGATTTTTTGTTGATTTTTCTGGCGTTAAGTTGGTATCTTATTTCACTACTCCTAGTCCTAGTTAGCATGTTAGTTTTTATCATCAGCATAAATAAAATACCTTCAAATTTATTTGTTTTTCTAATAAGTAAGCAAAACAAAATACCTAAGTCGCTACCTACTTAAACGTTGTAATACGCCCATAAGAGAGAGATTAGATCTTTTCCCCAAACTCGTCAGTTCCGCGTAGCATTAGTTCCATTCCATTCGCATTTTTCCCCACTCGATTTTCTACCTATTCACTTTTTTTTGTCATTCGCTTGCATTCCTATTCTCAAATATGTCT
>BHDV01003590.1:201278-217386 GCA_005406045.1 Adoxophyes honmai | reverse complement strand
AGCATTGGGCACTTTAGACTTAGTTTACAAAATATCTCGTAATTTTGAGATTAATTGTAATTTTTAAGAAATTTCTTTAATTATAGGTATCTAGCCAAATACGTGGTGCGATAAGAATTGGCAATAAAAGTTGACTATCTATAAAATCTGATTTTTTATGCAATAAATAGTGAAAAAGTGCCCATCCCTCCCCTACCTCCCCTATTTAGGTTGAGAGGAATAAAAATGAAAATATGTTTGTGTAAAAATGAAAATGGTTTCGGATAATGATAATGAATCGACTCACGGCGGCGCCCCTCAATACTTTCTGCGGCGCACCAGGGCGCCGCGACGCACAGTTTGGGAACCCCTGGAATAAACCGTTTATTCCGTGGATGTCGTAAGGGGCGACAGGCTAGCAACCTGAAAACTTAAAACCTAAAAATATATGCTAAGTGGCTACGAAACGAGAAATAGTCACGGCTTTGTCTATGTAGCGTCCTGTCCTGTGTGCTCTGCCGACCCCATTTGGGAACACAGACGTTAACTCGTTCGTTTTAAGGCCATGAATTTATCTTTAACCCGTGTGGTGTCAGGTTTAGAATAACACCTCTCCATTTCTTCCGTGGATGTCGTAAGAGGCGATCAAGGACATAAGTTAAGGTATATTTTCGGCGACAGGCTAGCAACCTGTCACTATTGTACCTGCTACCTTAAAACCCAAAAAAATATATGTATATGCTAGAAGTGGCTACAAAACGTGAAATAGTCATCGTTTGGTCAATGTAGCGTTTTGTGTGCTCTGCCTACCCCATTTAGGAATACAGGCGTGATTATATGATGATGATGATGAATTTATCTTTCGAGTGTTTCAGACAACAGCCAGCTCAATACCCCGAAGAAATCCCATTTTACCCCATTTGTTGGAGTTCTTCTTTGGGAGGTGGGGTAAATCAGTGAGGTTACAACACTGGAGTAGCAGATAAATTTGTACCGTCGTCGTTTACAGCGGTAAATGCCACAGTAAGATTCCAATATTAGTCTAGTCCAAATATTTACATCGTTTTCATAATCAACCAAATAGAACAGGTTCATCGGATCCGTAAATAAACGTCCGGTCAAGGTTCGCGAATGAATTAAATCATTCAGAGAACTCGACGGTGATTCACTGATGACGTAGCAACGTAGTTGATCAAGGCGATATTGTAAACAAGTTGCCGTCTCATTTTAACACATTCACGACCAAGCCTAAAATCAAAACATCTGCGCGGAACCGAGTAGTCTATTGCTAGTACAAAATGAACCCGACTACCGGGTTCTCGGTATCTCGCGAATGTTTTGAAGAACCCGGGAGCCGGGTCCTTGGTTCTGAATGTGTTAATGTACTTCCTTCCTTAGGCACCCGCCCCGGATTCGCTGTTTTCTTGTTAGGTATGGTGGTCAGTAATACCCTTGGCAAGATTTCGGCAAGGTGGGGGTAAATTCGTGCACCACTTTTTCAGGTAAAAGTGACGCGCGAACTTGCTCCCACCACTTAAAATCTTGGTTTATTCCCATTTTTTTTGTTTTTTTTTGGGATTTTTTACTAACAAGAAAAAATATATTCCTGATGGAAATCGCATCAAGATTAGTGATGTAACGGAACTCGCATAACGCAAGCAGAAACGGAAACAGATGACAAAAATAAATCTTAACGGAAGCGGAACAGAAGCGGAAACGGAAGCGTTAATCCTATGTAGAAGAAGCACAATTTTGTGTTTTTAGATTTTTTTACTAAATTTCTAGTAGTGTAATAAAAATTAGTAGTCGAAAAAAAAATAGCGGCAAGTTATATTTAATAAAGTTTAACATTTGTCCCCCGCCACCGCCCCGTCCGCACCGCGCTGCCGTCGCATCGGTTGCACCGCACCTAACCGCTCTCTCCCCGCTTCCGTTTAGAGTTCTGTTATAATGTTAGCGGAACCAGAAACAGAAGCGGAACTGAAAAAACATGCGGAACTTCTGCAGAAGCGGAAGCAGAAGCAGAGTTCTGTTGCAACACTAATCAAGATTTGGAGACTAGTTTCAGAGTTTATTACGTACCTACAGACAGACGGGTTACGAGTAACGAGTAACTTTCAATAGCGTGCTGTATTATCGCCTATTTTCGTTTGTCGAATAAAAAGAAAAAATGTGCACAATATATCCGACGGTCTAATTAGTTTTTTAGTCGTCTACTAGACAATTCTATTTTATGCAACAAAGTTACTGGTTGAATCTAGTTGAAAATAATGTACAAATTCATTACTACAATAATGTTTCAAATTTAAACTTTCGTCACTCTCACTCTTATTTATTACTATACCTTATCGGTTTAGGTAGTTAAAACAATATAAACAATCTTGACATGTCTTTTTGTTGAAATACAGTCTAAAAATGAAAATCGTTACACTACACAATTCAATTGTGAAATTAAACGATTTTTCCATACCTAAATTGTAAAATGTAAAGATTTCGATTTATAAAGTGTACGTTTAAATAAAAAGACACGTCAAGATTGTTTACACTGTTTTAACTACCTAAACCGATAAGGTATATGAGGGACTTACTCACATATTTGAATATGAATGTAATTAATTAATTATCAAGTGCGGGTAGTTCGAAGAATCTGAGCTGCGACACTAATCCGATCCCCTGCTTCAGTCTACTCGTGACTATGTTCATTGTAACGCGGCCGAAACGTCGAGGTAATTACAATCATATTGAAACGTGATGCATTTTATCGTAAGCGGCATTTCATAACATTATTTAAATGTTTATTACGATTTTAATCACTTCAACGTTTTGGCCACGACGTGGCAATTAAATAGTAATTAAAATTGTAATAACCTGATTGACACCTACTTAATGACAAATAATGATCAATAGTATTCTCAGGGGTAAACAGTGGTGAATGTGATAAATAAAGTTGTATAAAACTGATTTTTATTACATCAATACAATGGAAATACACGGATGGCAGGCCTCCACGGTTGTGACAGATATAGTTGCGGCATATATAAATATCATAGTGGTTTTCCGTTTCTCTAGTCTCTAGTCTTCGAGGAAGAAGTATTGGCCTGCGCGTTTCTGCTCCATATCCTGTAACAAAAAAGGAATGGTTAGTACAACAGATGGGTTAATTAAGACGAAAAATTACTGTTATATTTTCGTTTTGACACGAATATTACTTTACAAGGTATAGCAAATATTTGTGTCACAATGGAAAAAAATAGTAGTCATTTTGACTAACAAGGATAACATTACATTCTCATATTGCAAAGTCGTACACATGCAGCATTCTTTTGGCAACTGACCAAGCACTAGAAAAAGTAATAAATTTAGACGCATCCAAAAATAAACGCCTTGTTCTGAATCTATTCAAAAGTCATTACTCCTACATTATGCACCATTATTACCTAGATTTAATGTACAGGAAAATGTCTAGGAAAAATTATTGTCATTTGTTTGTATTACAATGAATATACATGTAATAATACGTCTTAATGCCTGTGACATAAAATAAAATGGGTAGTACATACATACTGTTGAAAGCTTTTCCCATGAGCATTAGACAATAAGTCAAATAACCTAATTTGAATTGATAATTGAAACTTTTCAAGTTTTCAGGCATAATTTTCAACTCATTGAATTTTTTTGGATCTTTCACAACAGCAACAAACACACAACGGTTGGGCGACCGCCCAGGGCGCCGGGTAAAAGGGGCGCCACATGTACCCATTTGTAACCTATCGCTGTTAGTTGGGGGGCACCATAGAAATCTTGTCGCTCAGGGCACTGGTAGTGTTAAAACCGACACTGACAAACAACTAACATACTAAGCTAACAGTAAGACATTATTAACGAGTTACAATTATGATCAAGTACGCAATCCCTGTGCCCTGCAGTGGGACGTATATAGGCTGATGATGATGAGATGACGCAATCCAACCCAAAACCCTTACCTTTACAGAAGAATGCTTATTGATCCTAGGTCTGAAGTTGTTCGGGTCTCTCCGGAAGGTTATGCCCAGCAGCTCCAGGAATTTGTTCATGCCGTTGAGGAGGGACTGAGGCGCGTGCGCCGTCGCGTCCGAGGACGGCGTGCCTTCAAACACGATCACACGGTCCGCCAGGTACGTCGCCATTATAAAGTCGTGCTCTACTACGAAGCCGGTGCGCTTTGCGTGGAGAATAAACCTGAAAAGAGACGGTATACCATAAGTTTGCAATCAGCTGGTTTTTCTTTGTTATTTTGTAAGATAGGACTGCATGGAAAACAAGGTAACAAGAAATTTTACGTGAAGTATTTATCTACAGACAGACCAACTACAATGTGGGGTACTGAATTTGATACAACATTTAATAAATTCACAAATATTAAGTAAGATATCAAGTTGTTAAACTTGTAAAGTTAACATTTCTTCCAAAATCCTCTAACATATGTACCTACTGTTCAACTGCAATGATTTATAAAAATAAAACTATTGAATTCAACATGAAATATCAAGCAGAGGAGTGTTTGACAACTTTGTTCTCAAGGTCCCTATCAGGCTGACATAGTCACCCTTCTAAGTGTAGTTAAGCCTCATAAAAAAAAACATGAAATATCTAGTCTTATTCTTCTTATTATAGGAAACAAAGCACACTCTAGCATGCAGGGTAAAGTATTGTCTTTAAATGTATTATTTAAAAAAAAAAACCTGTTCTCAAACCTTATTCCTATGATTTTGTAAACACTTACCGCTTAATAACTTTAGCTGCAACCAAACGCTGCTCGGAATCAAGGTAAGCAGACGGTTCATCAATGAGGTACACGTCAGCAGGTTTGCCGAGGCAGAGCACCAGCGCCACTCGCTGCAACTCACCACCAGACAAGTTCTGGACTTCCTGGTCCATGATCTCCTCAATTTTCATTGGCTTCATGACATCTGTAATAAACTGTAACAGGAAAGATATGCTGGTTACATTTAAGTCACTGAGAGTTACATTGTTAAGAGTACCTGCTGTATAAGAAAAAAATATATAAGTTTATAATTGATTTGCATTGTTTTTGTCATAAATCAAGAAATCATAATTTTATACATTTGGCAAAATTTCTGATGTCCAGTTCAATGTAAAAACAAATAATTATCATGATTATTAGTGTTACAAAGTTCCAATGCAGTACAAGGAATCCATATTATTATAAGAAGCTTGAAATGTTTCATTTAGTGAAAAGTATTTTTAGTTTTAAAATTCTATCAAACCATCAACATCTAAAGAACAAAGGAAAGATACATTCCCCAAAATGTAACTTGGCAAAATTTAAAGTAGTGAAATCTTGTTATGTTAAGTGTGGGGCACTGTAAAAGTGGACAATTTAGTGCCTTATTATGGTTCATTACCTGAGGATGTATGTAGGCATCTCTTATCTTATCATGCAGCAAGCTGCGGACTAGGCCCTGAGACTTCGGGGATATCTTCTGTGGCTTATAACTAATGTGCAGCTGTGGAAGCGTTCCCGAACCTGCAGAAATCAACAGTATTTTATTCAAAGATTAAAAAGTACTTTAAATAATGTTTTTTAAAAGGTGTCAAGTTTTGTTGTCATTGTTGTTATCAAGGATAATAAGAATTGTAATCTGACACTGTTTGATTGTCGTGTCTTTTCGCATGATATAAGATGTTCAGTTGATTTAATAATAGCCGCTAATACAGTTTTATGATTGAGAATAAACAAAACTAATAAACAGCGCAGTCTTGCGTGCAGAGGTATGCAAATCTCTTTGACGCTATACATACGTACACACATACTTATTACTTCTTGCTGTGCATTACCTTCAGTGGATATCGTAGATTCTGCGTGCCTCAAACATTTTTGAAACACAGGATGGAAATATAGATCAAATAGTTCAGTTCTAGCCATAACAATTTCTAACAATTCATTTAACTATTCTTTCGATAACACACTTATAACCTCAACACGTAAGCAAATTCTTTGTGGTTCGTCATCGAAACAAAACGTAATACATAGAATGTAATAAATGTTTCAATATGTAGCGTTAATTATCACGTAGATTGCATTACAAATCTAGTAAAAATATCTTTTTCACTGAGCTATAACAGATTGACAACTTTCACAAAAGTGACATTAGGATTTTGGTGTTGCCATGTAAAATTTGTTTAAATCAATAAAATGGAACAGAAAATAGCACGTTCAAGTAGACCGTTTATTTCATGATTGAAACATGCGACAAGAACGTTCGTTAGAATATTGTTAGTTCAAGATCAAGACACGGCCCAGTTGTTTTTTTTAATACAGTTGCGACAAAAGCTAACACTAAATAATAGCGAACTTAATATCGCTTTCTGAGAAAGATTATAGCATAAAACAAATATTGCGAACACTGAAATATTGTGTATCTAATCATATTTAAAGTTACAATAACGAAATTAATTTGACACATCCACAATCCCAGTCCAATCCAGTGTCCCATATATTATGAATGGATATTTTCAGAGGTTTGTGCCCTCATGTGAGGCACTAAAAAACAGTCAGACTTGCATCTAGATAAAGTTACATATTTTTTAAAGTTTGATTGAGACTGAGAACGAATTTGCATTTGGTTTTATTGATGTAATCCAAATGAGGTGTTAAATGTCAAATAAGAATTTTTCACCATTGACTAACTAGTCATGAGGATTAAATTTAGAATAAGACTGAGAAATACATCGGCTGTTAATTGCGCTTTTCACATTAGTCTAGGAATTCATACAAATCTTTAATCTAATCTAAGCTAGGAACAAAATTCACGAAAAAATAAGCCTCAAAGTCAAATTTGCCACATACCTTCATCAGGCTCCAAATTGCCAGCTAGCATTCGAATGAAGGTTGTCTTCCCTGTTCCATTCTCTCCGAGCAAAACTAAAATTTCAGAGTCTGAGAATTCACCAGGTTGAACCTTCAAGCTGAATTCACCCATTTTCTTAGTCATTTCAGGGTAGTCATAGTGGTTCATTCTTTTTACCTGTGAAATTAAAAAAAAATGTTATTGAAAATACACTTCACACTATGATACGTATTTGACGAAACAATCTTACTTCTTCCTCTGTGGCTGATTCAGCAACCTTGAAGACCAAGGATTCAGTCCTGAATCTCATATTTTCAGTTGGTACAAAACCATCAAGGAAAATGTTGATACCTAGGAATAGATAGAACAAAGTTAGTAATATAAAGTTACAGTGCTTTATGGTAGACACCATTTACTTGATTTTATATTAATAAATAACTGATTCTTATGGTATGATGTACAGTGGCAGCTACTGGGAAGGGCCTATAAGACTAGTGTATTTAACAATTACTCATTTATCTTATGTCCTGAAAAATCTTCAGTTTCTCAAATGCAATTCTGTATAATAAAAAAATCAGTTGTCTTAATCAAAAGGCTGATCATGCATTCTTCTGTTGACAAATTGGTATTTTTCTGCAAGAAAAAACCCACATAACCAACCTCTTGGGCATTTGTATGGGCTTTAATACATACCTTCTCGCACTGAGAAGGGCATAGTCACAACTCCATAAGCACCAGGCACTCCATACAAACAGCAAATAAAATCAGACAAGTAGTCCAAGACTGACAAATCATGCTCCACCACAATAATGAATCTGAAACAAAATTTATTTTAGTGTTGGAACTGTTAGAGTCTAACAGTTAGACAAAGGTTTAATGTTGCTAGCACTTTTTTATTATTATGAGAAGTCTAGAAATTTAATACCAAACAAATACCACATCATGTATGGGTACCAAGTCAATGTAATATTTCAAATCAAAAATTTAAGGCCTATACTTTTACCGTGAAAAATATAAATCACAATTGGACATAGTTTAGCATTACCCAACTAGTAAATCCCTTCAAAACAAACAGAAAGGTGTTGAAATGTGTCACTTCAATTTCGTGTGACTTGTTTTGCTAAAATACATCCAATTTGTGTACAAGTTTATACACAACTTACTTATCAGGGTGAATGAGCGAACGAATAGTCCGGGCAGCGTTGAGACGCTGCTTCACATCCAAGTAGGAAGACGGCTCGTCAAACATGAAAATATCGCCGTTCTGGATGCACACCATGGCGATGGCGAAACGCTGCAGCTCTCCTCCGGAGAGCGCTGCGATCTCGCGGTTGCGAATGTGGGAGAGATCTGCGACAAACAATGAATGGTATCAATTTCTTCAACCACAAAGATGAAGAAAGGCATTTTTAAGTGCAACTAGAATTTTTCTAACAAAATAGCTTTGATATGTTATGCTTTTATTTGACAGAAGGTCAAAGTAGACCAAGTATGTTACAAAATAAAACCAAATGTGTAGTGCAGGATATATTTAACACATCCATATCAATAATAATTGGATTTCTACATCATAGCAAAAGCGATAAAAATCCGCAAATGGCAATAGTCTTCAACAGACTGTATTGGTGGAAATTGTTTAAGTGAGAGTGAAGTTCTATCAACAGTCCAGTGACAGGACCCAATATTGGCAAGGGACATACGATACGCGACAATGAAGACAGTGCCTTAAAAAAAGGGTTTCGGCACGGGCTATCCGTTTCCCAAAACATCCGTTCCCAAAACACCCGTTCCCATCACCACCTTTTCCCAAATAATCCGTTTCGCAATATAAGTGCTTCCCAAAATATGCTTCTCTCAAAATATAAGTTTTAGCTTGATATCCGTTTCCCAAAAACACCTATTCCCAAAATGACCGTTCCCTTTACTACAGTTTCCTAAATAATCAGTTTCCCAAAACACCCGTTCCCATCACCACCTTTACCCAAATAATTCGTTCACCGATAAAGATTTTACCCAAAAGTTGAGTTGATGCCAACTGTATAAAAAATGATCTGGAGTAAAATTCATAGGGCGTAAGTTTACATCTACAATCTACATCTACACTAATATTACAATGAGGAAAATTTGTTTGCATGTTTGTTTTTAGTATCTAACTATAGTCGCTTTTTCTGTCTGTCGTGTTGTATGCTTAAAGCTAAAGATACTTTAGGCGACATTTGTCGTGCGACATGTCGAGCGATGTAGCACGACGTCGCCGGACATCGCTCGACATGTCGCGAGACTTATATCCGCGTATGTACACGTGTCGCGGAACAAATGTCGCCTAAAAAAACGGATATTTTGGGATTACGGGTGTCATGCATGAGCGACGTATCTTTTGGGATCCGGTTGATATGAATACCGGGTATTTCGACATAGTGATGTCATGAGAAACGGATATTTTGGGATTACGGGTGTCATGAGAGACGTTTCTTTTGGCATCTGGTTGATATGAACACCGGGTGTTTCGACATAGTGGTGTCGTGAGAAACGGATCTTTTGGCATACTTTCATTTGAAGAAACTGATATTTTGTACCGGGTGTTTTGGGAACGGATGTTTTGGGAAACGGATAGCCCGTGCCGAAACCAAAAAAAGTCACACAGCCATGAATAGTGTTTACTAGTCATCTAATGACCCTAAAGTATGTATCTGATGGGAACTCATGGCTCGGTACGAACAATGTTCTAGGCTAGAGCATTTATTTTTATTAGAGCTTATAATTCAACCAGCTCAGCTAGCATGTGACGGCATACAATATGTACATACAATTGCTTGCAAATCTTTGGCAGCCAAAATGGGTGCAAGACACAAAAGTGCATATGTTGGTGGCAGTGAATGTTGTAAGATTTCAAAAGAAAAGAGGTTCCCAGTTTGTCCATGATTATACGACAGTGGCAATGCCTCTTATGTATGTACTAATGTACTTAGATAAAGAACAAAGCAATATCAATCAAACCAATCATTTGGTGCAGTGTAAATTTAAAAAAATAAAGATTGTATTACTTCACTGACACACAGATAAAAGACCAATACTATTTAAAGATGAAGTCACCTTTTATCTGATTTAAAAATATGGTGTAATGGTAAAAGCAACCTTTTTAGTATGACAATGCTAATCTGAATATGTAAATGATTATGAAATGACAATTTTATTGTTGCTGGCATATCATAAAATACAATCACAATGTGGTATAGAAGAAAATCGATGAACACCAGATTTTTTGTTGCTTTAACTAAATGTTTTATGGTTTGATAGTTTGTTGTGGCAATTCACTAATGCAATATGATTGTTTAAGATGTAAGAATGTGAGATGACAGACACTAGGCAGTCTAGTATTCATGTGTTTTTTGTTTGTTGTCATTGGTTTTATTTCTTATGAATTGTTTATTTATACCGTGAACATTGCAATGTATTGGTTTTAGACTAATGCCCTGTAAATAGATTTTTAAAATAAATAAATAAATCAAAATGGGCTTCTTACCAAGCATCTGACATATATTGTCTATATTGTCAGTGTCATTTTTTCTATCCAACAGTGCTCCCACTGTTCCTTTCACAGCCTTGGGGATCTGGTCCACATATTGAGGCTTGATCAGGGCCTTCAGGTCATCCTCCAAGATCTTAGTGAAGTAGTTTTGCAGCTCCGACCCGCGGAAATGCGAAAGGATCTCTTGCCAGTCTGGAGGATCCTAAAACGTAAAATTGAAAATTAGTAATTGTGTTCGGTACAAATAGGTGAATGATGGACCAAGCTACAAGTGCAAGCTAATGTTAGCAACAGAAAAAAATATGTGACTACTAAACCTTACAAGAGAATTGTTTTATGCACTACAGGAGAAAATCAATTTCACAGACAAACTTGATTTTGTTAGCTTGTTCAACAATGCTACTTGTGTATGCTTTAAAATAATAGAGAATAATATAATGGAGACTAGTTTCTGTCATAATAATATTAGATTTATCTATACTTATGACATTATAAATTGAATAAAACCAACAACCAGCTGTATAAAATACTGTAAATGTTTTTGTTAAAAAATAAAAGTAGTTAGCATGCCCATGAGATTTGAGAAAATTACTTCTTACAGAATAGCGACCCAAGTTGGGCTTTTGTTTCCCGGCAAGAATCTTCAATGCCGTAGACTTGCCAATACCGTTCTGGCCCACAAGCCCCAACACTTCACCAGGACGAGGAATGGGCAGCCGATGTAGCTTGAAGGAGTTCTTGGAATAACGATGCGTTGTGTGCTTCTCCAAGTTTGATGGGATGTTGATGATGGTTATGGCATCAAACGGACATTTCTGAAAAAGAAAACATTCATAAGAAATTAAAGTTATAATAAATGTTTTATCTGTGGATATTGTTGTTTTATTAATTTATTTATTATCTGTTTCAAACAAAGGTTCAGATGTACAACAAATATATGGTGTTCCTGGATCACAACCTATTAGAATTCAAAGTAATTTCATGAGTTACTATAAGAAAGTCATTAGACTTTAGCAACACAGACATAAAGACAGACAGACTTAGACTATATAGACTTAGACATGGTAAACGGAACATTCTAATCTGCGATTGTAAACAGACAGTAAGATCAAAAGACAAGATGATTAACAAGTCTTGATTGATGACTTACCTTGACACAGATACCACACCCAATGCACAACTCTTCAGAGATGGTGGCGATTTTGTCGTTCGGCGTCACCTCAATGCAGAGCTTGCCCATTCGCACCACTGGGCAACTCTTTTTACACTCTTGCCTACATCGCTTTGGCTTACAACGGTCCGCGTTTACGATAGCGATACGAGTAAGCTTGTCCGTCTCCTCATTTTGTTTATTTCGAGACATAACTGCAAAAGGAAATTAAAAATCAACAAACCCAATACAGCTGGGATTAGCAATTCAAAATTTGTTTCATATGTGGCACAAATTTCACACATAACCTCAACTTGTAACTGGTGTCTGAGAATTTTATAAATGTTGATAATTAAGTAAGAAAAATTAATTAAACGTTATTATATTATAAACAAATTAGATGCGGACGTGGAATTAAGCATGTACCTGGTTAAAGAGAGCGAACGTTGGCAAAATCTCGCCTACGTTCGCGTGTCCCTTTACTTGGATATGTCAAAAGGAAAGATTTTTGCCCTCTTCCCTCAAACGCGTATGTGACAGTTCAGTTGTTGTTTAAGGCATATTTAAAAACGTTGCGAGCCGGTTTATGCATCTAGAGGTGAAAAAATGAAAGCGGCCTTAAACTCTCACTCTGCATTCAAATTTTAACTATTAGCTAAAGTTAAAAAGTCGCAGACGCATGATTTATTGTTTTTTTTCTTAATGCAATATGAGATGGTAGAATTTCGCAAAGGGTTCACATCGTCGGCCCTTTGCATTGGTGCTTTGTATTCTGTTTCGAAACTTTCGAAACTCGGTGGAAACACTCTTCTCCGTAGAGGAAAGGATTCCGAACGTCGCCTCTGGTCTGTCAGCTCTGTCAGTTTGACTTGACAATGACATTATCAAGTGAAAAAAAAAAAACAACAAGTCAACAACCAACAACAGCGCACAGCGCAGTACAGCACATTAGGTCAGGTATTTTATTTGGCTCGGGCCAATTATTATATTTATCTTCTTTTTGTGATAATTGGTCCGAGTTATTAAGAACATACTAAATAAAAAACAACAAAATAAAATTTATTCACCAAATACAAAAGTTGACATAATATTTTCAGACACTTCTAGTAAATACTTTTAGGTAAGTAAATAATTAAATATTTCGGTTTTGTCCAATTTATTTTGGTACTGAATGAATTACTACGCTTTAGTAATTTCAAGTTAGGTAGGTACCTACTAATTATATTGGTGCTTTTTTTTAGATCTTTGTCTCAAACTCAGGAAAAATGTTGGAGGTGTGCATTGACAGTGTGGAATCTGCAATAAACGCCATTCGTGGCGGCGCCGACGAGTTAGAAATATGCAGTTCTCTCCCAGAGGGAGGGCTGACGCCTTCTATCGGACTTGTGAAACAAATTTTGTGCCTAGTTAGTTTTTATGGAATACCTACCTACCTACTCTATTCTATGCTTACTTACTAATTTGCATGAGCCCACGGAGAGACAGCAACACACGAGTATAGGCATAGGAGACTGATGATAAACTAGTTTAATTTTATTGTAGTTGCAGTTAGTAGTTGATTTTCTCCCAACAATTGTTCTTTGCATCCTGCTTGCCATTGTTTCTTTTTGGACTTATTAAATTATTATGTCCCGTGTGGTGTCGGGTTAGAATAGCACCTCCCCCTTTCTTCCCGTGGGTGTCGTAAGAGTCGACTCTGGGAAAGGGTTAGTGTATTGTGGGCGATGGGCTAGCAACCTGTCACCGCAATATCACATTTAATCATCTGGTTACCCTGAATTTGCTAGACGTGGCACTGGATTTTTGAATCCATGTGCTCTGCCTACCCCTCATGGGAATACAGGCGTGAGTATATGTAAATTATAGAATGTAGCTTTATCCCAGCAATAACTTTAATGGTTGTTTTTAATTTTCTATCTATCAATGATTGGGCTTACTACAGACAAGAAAGCTTAGTGTATGAGAAATAATGTGTGGGTAATTTTCTATTTCTAGTAAACTAACCCGGTAAATTGATTGAATTTTTGGGATGAATGAGTGAATTCCTATGAGCTGTTTTTCACCCCAAATTTATTTATGCTTTGAGCAATTCAAAACATGAATTCAAGTCTTTGTAACAATTTCTTAGTTGAAGAATTTGTTCAAGTTTATAGAAAGTAATCTTTTTTTTCAGAAAAAAAATGGTGCAGATCAACCTTTACAGGAGGAAGTAACTGCACAAGGCTTAACCCATGGATTACTTCAGGTAAATTTTCATTGTTATTTTATTAACCGACTTCAAAAAGGAGGAGGTTCTCAATTCGACCTAATTTTTTTTTATTTTATTTTTTATTTATTTTTTGTGTGTATGTTACTCGATATCTCGAAAACCCGTGGACCGATTTTCAAATTTTTTTTTTTAATCGAAAGGGTATAACTCGAACTTGGTCCCATTGGCACGAAACCAGGATCTGATGATGGGATCTTGGAGGAATCGAGGGAAATCTTCAAATTTTAGATGGAGATGTACGGCGTTTTCGGTAATTTGTTGATGAAGTCAAGATTTTACATTCAGTAAACAGAATACTTTCAAAATATTGGTAACTAGCTGTGCCCGCGACTCCGTCCGCGTGGAATAGTGACAAATTTCCCCCGTTTTTCCTACATTTTCCACTGTTTCTTCGGTCCTATTGGTCATAGCGTGATGTTATATAGCTTAAAGCCTTCCTTGATAAATGGTCTATTCAACACAAAAAATATTTTTCAATTCGCAACAGTAGTTCCTGAGAGTAGCGCGTTCAAACAAACAAACAAACTCTTCAGCTTTATTATATTAGTATAGATTTGAAGTCGGTTTTTTTTTTGTTTAAAATTATATTATTTTAATACAATTTTATTTAGAGTAATTTTAATAATGTAAGTTTATCTTTTGTTTCTTTCAGAACGTAAAATTAAATGTAATGATAAGATGTAGGGCAGGATCTGACTTCTGCTATTCTGAAACAGAAATGAAAACCATGCTGGCAGATTTGGCTACCATCAAAGCCTTAGGTGTGGACAGATTCGTATTTGGAGCTCTAACAGATACCCAAGAAGTTGATGAAGAAAAATGTGCTCTGGCAGTATTGGCAGCTTACCCTTTGCCACTAACTTTTCACAGAGCCATTGATGTTTGTCAAAATCCTGTGCTATCTATGGTGAAGATAATAAAACTTGGTTTTAACAGGGTCTTGACAAGTGGGCAAAGGCCTACTGTTGGAGATGAGCAAGCATATAAATGTATATCAGATTGGATGGGACTATATAAGAACAAGATTGAGATAATGCCAGGAGCGGGGATCAGTGTTGATAATGTCGGAAAGTATATACAACTCGGATGCCACATTGTGCACAGCTCTTGTAAAGCTGTAAGAAACTTACCCATGGTTAAAAATAATCTGAGCATGGGAACCGGAACAACTGAAAGTATATGTTACACAGATGAAAGTAATGTTGTTAAACTGAAACTTGTCATTAAAAAACAGCAAAGTTACTTATGAAATATGTGTTTTTTTTTTCGAGAATCATCTAATATAAATTTTGTCGTCAAGATCTGCCTACATTAGCATCTGAATGTATAAATGGAATATTATTGAATTAATTATTATCTAAATCTATCTATAAAAAAGGTGGCATGGCATATAATAGGGATGATGACAGGGTTGAAATATATCACTCTAATTAGTGCATAAGTTAGATTGTGGAAAAAATGAGACACATATTTTTTAGTTTATCAAATAATTAAACATCAACAAAGGTACAGATCATCAAACTTCCTGCGTGGGGGCTCGTGACGTCACGCGAAACTTTAGGCTCTGTATTATCGTCATTTTTCGTCTGTCAAATAAAAGAAAAAATATGTTGTTCAATATTTTTTGATGATCTATCAGACGGACTAAATAGTTTTTTATATCATCTCTCCAATTGAGCGGTCGGGTTTACGCGTCTGAAATTGCCTGTAAATCTTTTTCCCGAAAATTTTAATCAACAAAAAACTAACTAATATTTGCCTTTTCCTGGTGTACCCCGGTCCTTATCAAAATACGCTAGAAGTAGCTACGAAACTTGAATGGTCGTAGTTTAGTCTAAGTAGCGTTGAATGATCTGCCTGTCCCATTTGGAAATTCAGGTGTGTTATATTTACATGTAAGTAAGTATACTTTTGTATAGGCATAGCTATAGCGTAGCTTCATATAGCATAGGTTCGTGATATACAGGGCGCAATGACATGACAAGCGATGAAACATTTGTCTCCCACAGGGTCAATAATGAAAATTTTCAGGAAATAACATACATAGCTTTTCTGTCGCGTATGCTGAACCACTGGTTAAAATATGTATGGTCAATTATATGCCACTTTGTTGTATGTATAAATAAAGGAGAGTCGTGTCGTGTTAGTTACACTATAAATCTAGAACAGCTGAACCGATTTGGCTAAAGGTTGGTGGGAAGGTAGCTAGCTTAGTACCTACCAGGAGATTGAATGACTAGTGTACTTATACATACATACATACATATTCTCACGCCTGCATTCCCAAGAGGGGTAGGCAGAGCACATGAATTCAAAAATCCAGTGCCACG